>CM058043.1:64369457-64411083 GCA_030169165.1 Centaurea solstitialis
CTTGATTTGTATAATATATTTGAAGAGATTCACTTCTCATATTTAATAATTGAGCCCGTCAGAAGCTTATATATGGAGAAAAAAACATGTGATTAAACAACTCTCAAACAAGCATTAAATGGTGATTTATGTGCATCAGAGGGAAATGTTGGTAATAGGGTATTTAAAACCCGTCCTCTTGTGTTTTAGAGAGGGAAAGGAAGGTTAGGAAAAGTAATTGTAGTTTCCTTTAAGTTAGCCTAATGTACTTTCTATTTTATGGTATTTTTACTCTTATTTTAGAATTGAAGTCTTGAACTTTATCAACTTTTCTATAGTTTTATACTTTTGCGTTTACTCTTGTTGTGCGTCTTTACTTTCTGACACTAAATTCTGCAATTATTTAATGTCTTTTTCCTATATTTAATTAGTCTCCAAGAGTTGCTATAATATGTTAAAACTCTTAATGTGGGTGTATAGAGTTGACATAAAAACCTATATATGAAATTGAAGACTATTACACATGATTAGCTTTTTCCAAGTAGGTGTACTTTTAAAACATATTTACCGTTTATGTGCACCAATCTTTATCATATTATAGAAAACAAAGAAATGAGAGATATAATCATACCAAATAACCAAATAAAATTTCTAAAATTTGTCTTTATATTCCGTGGCTTAGACGGACATCATTTTCGGTGGTGACCACTTTGCCTACAAATTTCACAAAGGTTCGCCTTTTTCTTTCTTTGGTGTCGATTTCCTTTCATAGTCTCATTGAGCGAGGACGGCCTTTTTTATTCCATGAGAGCTTTAAATTTGGAAGCAATACGGTAGACGACAATTGTGGTCAATACGCTTCATGAGGAAGCAAGGCAAACTCGAATGCCCAAGTAGCACACAATATTTAACAAGTAAGTAACATCTATCAACATATTGGCAACTATTCAAGGGAAGTTTGGCACATGCACCCAAGACATGAGAACAAGGATATTTAAATATCTCCCACTTATCATATGTGCAAGTTTTTCCCTCCAACTTAACTACTTGCATATTTCTTCCTCTTTGAGTTATCGACTTAAGTATACCTTTCTCTCGATTAAACGATTTCAAGAAATGTGCACTTGTTTTTGACATCAAAGCTACTTATTTTGCAACAACATGGGGGGTGTACGCATCTCCATTAGCTTGTGCACTAGATCCTAAAGGACAACTCACCTCAAAAAAGTGCACCAATCTATAAGTTGGACACAAGTTGTGATGGGTAAAAAAACGAGCACCTTAAAGTACACTATTACAAATTTCAAACATATTTGTGGTGCGCAACCCATATCTCTTTCCATTATCATGTGCAATTGTCCATCTATCAAGTA
Source organism: Centaurea solstitialis (assembly GCA_030169165.1). Lineage (NCBI taxonomy): Eukaryota > Viridiplantae > Streptophyta > Magnoliopsida > Asterales > Asteraceae > Centaurea > Centaurea solstitialis. The sequence goes on from CM058043.1 coordinate 64,370,810, forward strand.
GATGTCTTTCTAGCCACCGTCGAGCTTCTGGATTTAAATTCCCAGTTTCTTCCATTGTGGAGTTGAACTTTTAAACTTGATTTTGACTCCTGGCACGATAAGCTAAAGCCTTCAATTCTGAATTACGAAACTTGTCATTGAAGTTACTGATGAAATGTTGTAAACAAAACCTTTAAAATTAACAAAATAATGTGAGTCGTACACGGTAATCGTGAATACCTTAAACATTCTCTTTCTACTGTTGGTTTTTATTAAAAATAAAACTTGGAAAACAAGTTCCATAATTTTATAAGGAGAAGAAAAGCATATGTTTTTTGAAAATGCAGCAGATGGTCCGAGATAACCCAAGAAATCAGTAGCTGAGGCTCGTGTTTGACACGATTCCCTTAAACAGAATCTTCGTCTGTTCCTAAGGTACAAAGGCTGAAGCAACCGAAGTTGCCGGATAGTTTACTTGCCTGAAAAAGATTGTCGGAATATGGTATACAAAGAAGAAGAGAGAGCTAGTTGTTGTGTATCTTGGAATGAGGTTCTGTTACAAAAATTTGAATCAAGCTAAAACGAATTTAGGTAAAAATTGGCATGCGCTAGCCCAAGATTTTGGAGCGGCATTCATGTTCGTAGATCGTGCCCACACACAAGTTCGACGATTTTGGATTACGAAATCCAAAATCGGCACCCCCTGATATGGGTAAGTGTTGGAGTAAAACCTCTCAAACTTTTGCCTTCCCACTGATATGGGTCAAGTTTACCCATTTAAGTTTTTCCCAAGTTTTCATCCCAAGTACTCATCTTTGAGTGTCAACATCTCATTCACACATTATCCGTTTTGGACACTCGATATATATCGATTCGAATCTCTCATATAGTAGAAGACAAACCCGCAAAGAATTAATTATATATAACACATTATATATAATTATATGTATCCAAAGATTAGTAAAAACCATTATTTTACTAAAAAAAATCCAACATCTATTTCAAAATTTCAAATCTAAACTTAAAATCCTAAATTAAAAACACATACCATACATGTTGAACGAATTAGTTCTTTCTCTTCTCTCGGTCTCTTGACTTCTAAGAAGTCAAACATGATTTTGACCAAATTATAATTTTTTTAGCAAGTTGAAAATATGGAATATATATAGACCATAGACTAAAGACCAAAAATCGAAAACCAAATCATTTCATCCATATCTGGGTTATCGTTTTGATCATGACTAGGTTAGTTCCGGGTCATTTGTCGTGTGGGATCGGTGTCTCATGATACTCTATCATCAAAAATTAAGGGGGGATACAACGGTGTTTGGATGGAAATTTTTGAGACACCGAAAACATAACCCTTGCGCTTTTCGACGTTGCATTTCTTCCGGACTAAGACGTTTGACCGGTAAAGGGATCGCACAAGACGAGTTAGAAGAGGATGTCGAATTAATTAGAGGGGCTGGAAGAAGAGGTGTTGTCGTGGGTGGCGGAAGGTGTGGTATAGTCGGTAGGGACCGATAATCATCAAGCTTATCTTCAATAAGTTTGGCAAGTCTGATAGCCTCATTCAAGAATTGTGGCTTGTGAACTACAAACTCTTGAATGATGTCTCTCTGTAACCACACGAGAAAACAGTTGAGTGACGCCTCCCAAGATAGCCCAATGACACAATTGCTAAGCCTCTCAAACCTAGTTTGATAAGATGTAATGGTGGGCCTTTGTTGTAGTTTAAACAAGGCAGCCTGATGGTTTTTGTATGTCGAAGGACCAACACGAAGATCCAAGGCTCATGTGAATTCCTCTCATGATGTGAGTAGTCGATTGTTGTAATAACTTAGGGCATCGCCCGTCAAGTAAAAAGAGGCAAGTGATAAACGATTCTCGGAAGCGATCTCGTAAAACATGAAATATTGTTCCTTGTGGAAGAGCCACTTGATATAGCCAAAATTATACATGTGTTGAGAATGCTACATCTATGGTTTTTCCCCCATTTTGGGCTTGTTTTAGTACGTTTGAACTCCGAAAATCTATGATTCTCAATTTTATACGTTTGAAAGGCACTTGGAATGAAAGTACGAAAGGCCAAAAAACGTGAAAAGTGGACTTTTGTGGAACAGAGAGAATCTCGCGATCGCGAGATCCTTATCTCGCGCTGCGAGATGTCTAAGACTTGCATGAAGATTCTACGCTTTTGAAATTTGGCATCGCGAAAAGTCTTCTGTTGTCGCGAAATATACGAAATACGTTTACTTGGTAAAGAAGCTTCTAGAACTGAAGAGATAGAGATGAAATCCCATAACTTTGGAAGGAAATCAAGGCCTCGCGTCGCAAAGCCCATCTTCGCGATTGCGAGGTATGCCGAACAACCTTTTAAATACAGACTTCCAGCCTAGGGTTTTGCATGATACTTTTGATACGAGAATCAGAATTCACTGCTGAAGGAGGGAACACTAGAGTCGGAGAGTCGTATGAATTGACAATTGAAGAAAGTGTTTAATCTTAGTGAAACGTTGACAGTTTCTACCCAAAGTCGAGTTGTTGGTGTACTATCTTCTGTTGTTGCATAGTGTTCCTAATGTGTTCATATATTTACTCTACTTTGTTTATCAATATGTTTAGTGACTAGTTTTCTTATAGTACTTGTTATGGTTTGATGAACTTGGATGATAGTTTGAATTTGTTATTTTTAATTGATTTGTGACTTTTGAATGTTTGTCTTGTGAACTCCTGTTTATGGTTTTAACGATTGCTACTTGAAATCGTTGGTTGAGTTTATTTATTATCTGACAATTAGTAAATAGAATCCTATCAGTTAATCAACCTCTCTTACCTTTCACTTCGGTGACCTGGTAAGCGATCTATTTGAATTAAGTAGATTGGAAAGTAGGGTCCAACGACCTGGCCATAAATAGGGATAACCAGTTATAAAGGTATTTTATCTTTATGTTGTGGGCTAGAAGGTGTTCCAGTTGATGGTGTTGGGATTAATTGACTAAAACGATTAAGCAGCGGAAACAATAAAACAATCCCGACAGAGATCCAACCAAATTTTACCAAACTCTAGATCAAGAGGGTTTTAACAGTTTTACCTTTTGACGATACTAAAACTGAAATCCGGAAGCTAGCGAGGGATACACCGCTACTGCACCACCGTGAGATAGGCTGCTAGACCGCCAAGGATTGAACAAAAACCGGAACTGGCTCTTGTGGGATGTGAGATCGGCGCAGGAGAGAGAGAGAGAGAAAGAGAGTGGGGTGGAAGGTTTTCTTAATGAGAAAGTAACTAATGAATCAGAATAATTAAAACCAACTGATAAAGCCTACATAAGTAAATATGGCAGTATCCAAATAAGAAAACCAACCCAACTATAACTCCTGAATTATTTAATTAACTAACTGTTAATTATCTTTAAATAACTTTATCTAAATAATAAATAATAATCATTTATTATTTATTCTTTGTCTCCTTTAATAATTAAACATAATTAATTATATCTCACACTTGTTATCCAAATAATCTAGTATTGGGTGTGTAGCAGTGTGACCCACTAGTGTCTTATAACATTGGACATGATAACCCTAATTACTGTCTTGCACATAATCCTTTCAGATAGTCATATGATAATCTGATTTGCTGTCATACAAGTTTTAAAATTGTCATTTATCATAGCTTTTATCAAACAAGTCAAATCATCTAAACAGGGATTCTCAATAGTAAGTATTGTTTTCTATCATAAAGTTATTACCTTTAAATTAGCTTAATTGTTTACCATTTTTTCAGTTATTAGTTGTTAATCACAAAACCCCCCAAAAGAAATTTTACTAGATTAATTGGTAAAAGCTGTTCAATTAGAATAGGTAGCTAAGTTGTTCCCTATGATAAAAACGATACCTGGACTTACCTACATTATATTATTCGCGGTCTGGTATGTTTGTCTGCTTGTGGTAGTCTAGTTAGGTGATTTTTAAAAGGGTAAAACTTGGTTAATATTTTATATATATTTACCACATCACTAGTCAAGCGGGTTCGATCCGTCAAATGTGGAAGGGTAGATTTTAGCTGGTTTAGTGGGTATGTTTTGAGGCAGAGTAAGGAGGGGTGAAGTTCGGTTCATTGAAAGCGAATGGGTTATCAGAAGTGGATGGTCGATTGTTGAGGGTGGTAGTGATGGCGGTGCAAATGGTGGTGGCTAACTATTTGCTATTTTAACTGAATTGTGCTTAAGTTTGATTTTCTACAAGTTGAGTCATTGACTCTTTAAGCGCACGGTATATCCTTGCGTGGCGGCATACTGTAAACTCTCAATGAAAACAACAATTGTTATATCCTTGATGTGGATGAAGGGAAGAGCAAAGGAGGGGTAAAAAGCGAACAAATGGGTTGAGTAAAGGGCTGGGTGTATAGGAGATGGGTTTCTAGCTGCTGAGTGAATCAGCCATCAGCTGAGCGAATAAGCTTTTACCGGACAACTAGATATGGCTGAGCAAAAAAGTATATCTATTTAACAGCCCAATAAGATATTACCGAACCGCCCCTTAATGCATGCGACAATAAGAGATTAATTACAATATTTTAACTTAAAAGAAATAAATAGGAATACTAGCTATGCATGTTTGTATCACATCACCATATGAGATTTTTAGTTATACGTTTTTAAACATAAATAAGTACTTTTATTTGTATATTTTTCCATAAAGAGTTTTTTTGTTTATTAATCTTTATATATCTATTGGAATATGAAGATAAGTATTTTTTTTAGAAGGTACCTAGACTTTGGCCAAACTACATCATTGGCAATTTTTATCGAGAGCTAGACATGCTCTCCTGGGATTAATACTCAGTGACTCCTGGTTTCTCATCCTCGGATTCGAACTTGGGTTGGTTGTTACACCTTCCACAAGCCTTAATAGGTTAGCTACCCCATTGGGGTTTGAAGATAAGTATTTTTCCAACATATAGTTGTATTGATTTTTACGCTCAAGGCTTGACTTGATGTCATCTTTTTGTTGCAACTGACATTACATAATTGAAAATCTGATCTTGGAAATATCACCAAGCAAAAGCGTGTGGTTTCTCCTTTAATAGAAGCAGGAGGATGACGTTACATAAGATGACGGGTTTTGAATTTAATGAAAAAACTAGCACATCCTTTTGCAAATATTCGTTAAAAACAGCCAATAATTTTCTTGATGACTTCTATTGGTGACAAAGGTTACTATATGTTATTCTTTGCATCCCAAAAATTTAATAAGAAATTGAATACATCTGTAATTCCCATTTTGCAATTCTTTAAGCTCCATATCATATAGACAGCAAAAACCATAAATCCAAAAGAAACCCCTAGGACACCAATCAATCAAAATCCATCCATTGCCAATAAGCACATTACCTCCAACCATGAAAACAAAATTTAAGCTAGATATCTTTTGACAAAAACAACAATCACCCACAGAGTTTGATTTGAAAAATATCAAAGCTAACAAACATAAACATAACATAACAATAAGAAGAAAAAACTTTCACCAAACGAGACTTGACCTTCTTCTTCTTCACTCCTCATCCCTCTCATATGCTATCCAATGATGAAACCTATAGGTTTTACCAATAAAAAAAGGAATGAATAATGATAATAAACATAACCAGCAACAAAATGTATGGTTGCATGTATAAAATAAGATACTTACTAATTCAAGAGTGCATCCTTTTTTTTCTTCAACTTGTCGAGTTCTCTCTTCAGCTGTTGTGTCTCCAGATTCCTTTCACGCAACTCTTGCACATAGTCGTGCCCATCACGCCTCTCGTACTCCTTCCGGAGCTTGCCGGCTACAGCCTCTTCGATTGTTTTGAGTTGGGCCTCCTCCTCCACTTCTTTACCAAGGAGAAGGTTCTGCTGCTTAGACTCATAAAGCTCTTGGGACAAGTTTTCTGATGCAGAAATAGACCATTGTTTTGATCCACCAACGTCTCATACTCAACTGTAGTCTTGACCAGAAGTGAGCGAATTTGTTTCAAATGTCTTTCATGGCTGGTGATGAGAGTTCTACAGGTAGAAGGGGTATATGATTGACGATTCTTTTGAGGTGTCTATGATGAGAATTGGGGATGAATACTATCATATATAGGGTAGGTAGGTAGGCTATATACTATCATATATAGCCTTGAGCAGAATTGCATGTAACAAAAGACTATGCAACTTTTGCTCAAATTGTATGTAAACATGATTTTCTAACGAATTGGCTAGTTATTGGCTAGTTATTGCTCAAATTTTGTGTGTTTGTGGAAACAGAATTGTATGTAAACATGATTTTTTCTAGGTTTGTGAAAGGAAAACACATATAAGAGACATCCAGCGTCTTCCATGTCATAAATTCGTCTTTTTCTAGGCCGATCGGAAAAGGTGTCCTTGTCTCCGGTGACGGCGTAATACACGTGCGTTTCCGACGGGATGTTGCAGAAAAAAAAATTGAACGAATTTGGTGAAATTGAAGGATAAAAATGGTGTGATTTTGAGAGAAAGAGATAAATGAAAAGGAAAGGGAAGAGATTGAAAGTGTCGAAGTTAGTTCTCAAGGTTACACTCAAGTGTACAAAAAATGGGGCAGCGGGCCGGGCTGGGCCCAAATTGATCAGCTCCAAACTTTTTGGACAAAAAGATAAACCTTGTGTAAGCGGCATACAAGTGCGTTCTCGTGGCAATCTAAAGCTCAACTAATCCCCAACAATTTTGGGAGCTAAATATGGACCCACTTAAATGTTCTAGGGATGGTAACGGGGCGGGTTTGGGGGGGGATTGGTTCCCCCGTCCCCGCTTAAAAACCCGCGGGGATTTAAATGGGGATCCCCATCGGGTAATCGGGGAAACCCGCGGGGAAATGGGTATCCCCGTTTAGTATAAACGGCTAATTAAACGGGTTTCACCGCGGGATTCCCGTCATCGTTTAAACTTTACCACAAATCTACAAGTCTCGGAAAATGATATACTAAATTACATAACATTCTCGAATCCATTCTCTAAACATATTCGAAAGAAAATTAAAGTCCTAAAGTTGAAATGTATCCAAAATATTAACAATTTAGCTATATATAGTTTAAATGCATCCAAAATAATAACAATTTAGCTATATATATATATATAGTTTAAATGCATCAAAAATATTAACAATTGAAATGTTAAAAGTATATATATACGACCAAACATAAAAACCATTTAGCTATATATAATATATTGTTTACTAAACAATCATAAAATAAAAATAATTTTAGGAATATAATCGAGGATATATTCGGGGAAATATTCAGGGATATAATCGGGTAATCGGGTCGCCCGTCCCCGTCCCCATCCCCGTTAAAAATAAGCGGGGTTTCCCATCCCCGTCCCCGTTTATCGTCCCCAAACCCGCCCCATTTATTTCGGGTTTCGGGTTTCCCCATCGGATTTGGATTTTTTTGCCATCCCTAAAATGTTCCCAGGTATGCGTACGGAAGACGGTTAGGACGTTGATCGAATTCGATGTGAGTTCTCATTCTCCATTTTGAAAGACCGCGTCATGATAAAAGGAATTCAAAATAAGTTAATACCAAAATAGTGACGGATGTTTAATAGGAATGCCTTATAATTAAACAAGATGCAATAAATATATGAAAAAAGGATAATAATAATATAACACTAGCTAGTTGTATATACAAAATTTAATCACCTATGCTTTCAAGATCACATAATCCGGGTGGAGGATCACACATGAGAGTAAAACAAAGAATTAATTTCTCATATATACAATTAAGGTTTCAACAAAGAATCTCATATAAGGTTTTAACAAATAATAAAAAAATGATCCCAAAGATATTTTACGTTCAGAAGTTTTAAATGCCCTATACATACTATACTAGTACTCTTTAATGATCTAAAGAATTCGTTAGCAAATAGAATGCAAAAGTTGCAGCATCATTGGCATTGCGATCGATCTCGGATATGATGTTATGGGACCAATCCAAACCATCTAGAGTAAAATGCTCCATACGATCAAGAGACATTAATCCTCCTTGGTCGTAATCACAAGGTTGAGGGACATGATCCAAAGCATCTTGGGTATTCGTTGCATTGTAATCACACGGCCAACAGGGTTGAGGGATATGATCATTAGTAGCATCTTGCGTCAATACTGATTGTCGATCATTCGAACCACTTTGGTTCTGAAACTCTGTAGGTAACGATGGAGATGGACTCAAAACCACCGTTGTGTAGTTATTAATGTAATCTGAAGGTAACGGCGGAGCAGCCACGAAACAAGTCTCAACTTCTCTTCTCATGAACCCTCGATAAGGATCTTCTTCAGATGCGGACTTTGTTGAAGTAACACCTGGTTGCAGGATTGGATGGTGGCTGGTGTTCTGAAATTGTGACCGGTGGTCGTCTCTTGAAATACCCACCGGAGATGGACTCAAGGGCACCCTGGTGGTAATTCAGTTCTTCTTATTATTATTAACGTAATCATCTGCAGGTAATGATCGTCTCTTGGAAAAAGTCTGAACTTCTCCTCTGAACCTTTGATAATTCGGATCTTCTTCAGATCCGGCCGGTTGTATTGAACTTGAACCAGGTTGCACGATTGGATTTTGATGGTGGGTGGTGTTCATGATCCCTTGGTCAAGGATGCTGCCATGGTTAACCGGTACCGAAGGAGATCCTCTTTCAACCTCCTCTTGATTCCCCTCGTTCTGAATTTCTTGTGTCTGATTGTCATTATCCGTGTTTTTGCTTGTCTCCTTCTTATTCTTATAGACTTTACATAACACGTATTTGTTTAACTGCGGAACAACAAAAAAGTACATTCATTAAAACATTATATACATGGCATTAATCACCATTTATTAAATAATGATGATAAAATTACGTATGTTAATTTGTTTGTGTGATCTCTAATTAATTCTAAAATAGGTTAGGGCATATATATGTACCTCTTTTCCATTTTGTCCGCTTCCAAAGGGGAGTTCCGGATCATCCGTTGTGTACTCGTACATTAGCCATTCCGTCTTGTGGCCTTTGTCATCAAGGAAGGCAAAACTTGCGCTTTTTCCAACAACCATTTGCGTATTCACATCATCATACACGTCTGTACGCGTCTGGGTCGCCTTCCACCTTCCAAACTTTTTGGAGCTTCTCTTTGGTAGACTCCCTTTAGGGTATCTTCGTTCTCTCGGCGTTAGAAAATACCATTTGTTTTCGCTAGCAGCTCGATATGTTTCTGCATGTAATCAACACATACAAAACCATCAACAATAAATACTTCACAAGAAACTATCAAGAATCTTGATCAAGATTGTTCATATACATCATATATATATGACATTAATTTAAATACAATATTAATTCGATGAGATTTTGGTAACTACCCGATAGTTGTTGGGGATGATGGTCGTAAAGATAAACCTCGTGTAAGCGGCACGGGGGGTGCGTTCCGGTGGCAATCTTGGGTTTGAGGTAGTGGACAATTAGTTCTGAGTCTGAGGGAAGAAACTTGTAGCCTGGAAAAAGGCTATCTTCATAATCAGACTCTGGTTGATTACTACTACTAGCATATGGTACGATATGTTGGTTTAATATTTCCATTTGATCGAATAGATTGATGGATGCAAAAGCCAGCGCCAAAGGGTTAAGTTTATGAAAAATTTAGTGAATGAAGATGAAGATGTTGAATGCTTCATTTATATTGGCATCAGGAAAACTAATTAAGGAAAGCTTTCTTGATTTATGCTTATCCTAATCCAACTTTGTGCGCAATCTTCGTTGGTAATAGTCGGTGGAGTTTCTAAGCTAGTAATATATATTATATAATAATATTTATAGAAGTAAAAGATAGATGATTAAGGTTTTAAACTATACTAGTGTGTGCCACCGCGCGTTGCGCGGTGACGAAAACCTTTTGTAAGAAAATACGTAATTAAGTTTGATTGATTATAATTTTTTAACTAACAACTATTGAAATTGATCCATTTGAGATAATTTCTAGATGGAGCTTCAACGTGATCAATTAGATAAATAAGACAAAACTATCTAGAGACATAAGAATTAACGAAAAAACGTAACAATTGTGAATATTCTCCGAATGAAAAATTAAAAACTTATTTAACATTCAATATATAATACATACATAACATAAAAAAATATTTAAATTTTTTTATAGGAAAAACAATAATATCGATTGGGATGACACATATACAAATATCACCAACATATAACTCACATACTTATAAAATAAATAATAAAAGTTTTATTTTACCTGAAAATTTTATCGTAGATGAGCAATGGTACCGACAAAAAAATAAATTCTACAAAGAAAAAACAACAAAATCATACAATCTCATTAGAACATAAAAATTACGTAAAAACAACAATTATATTAACAACATGATAATCAATCGTGAAGTATGATGAAAAGAACAAAGATAATAATTGTGGAAAAAACTTATATAACAACAATATGCAATATAACCTCTTCCAAAAAAACAATATGCAATATACACACAAAAAAACGATATGCAATATTCACAAAACAAAAAAAATATGAAACTTTTTATAAGAAAAATAATGATACAAATTTGGTATGACACACGCATACACACATTAACAACATAAAACTTACAAAATCATATATAAATAATAAAAGTTTTACTTTACCTGAAAGTTTTATGGAGAATGAACATTGTACCGGTGAAAAATAAATTCTGCAAAGAAGAAACAAACATCAAACCCAAAAGAACATTGCATAGAATATAATGATTGTTAAATCCATTTTGGTGAAAACATTAGGTTGTAGTTTATATAAGATTTTGTTGTAGGTTATTCTTTAATTAATAAATGGAAGATGAAAAGAGCAAAATGAATGTTTTTAAGGCCATCCTCTATGGAACCTGCCATACCTGCCATACCTGCTGCCACATCAGCTGCCACATCAGCTTTCCCACTACCCTACCAACTCCATACCTTTCATCCACTATCATACCCCTCATACCCTTCCCTTTATTTTTTTAATTTTCATTTCATACCCTTCATTTTATTTTATTTTTATCTCAAACCCTTCATTTTATTTTTTTAAAATAAACATTAACTAAACAATTAAAATTAAAATTAAAATTAAAGTAACATTAATTAAATTAAGTAAAAATTACATTAACATTAAAATTAAAATTAAAATTAAAGTAACATTAATTAAATTAACTAATAATATTTTTTAAAACCCCACGTTTCGCGTAACCGTTCTTTTTCTTCAATAGCGGCCTCCAACTCTAAACCGGTAGGTTGGTGGAAACCGGTAGGTTGGTGGAAACCGGAGTGTTGTGATGGTGGTGGTGGTTGTTGTTGCGCAAGCAAGTGCGCATACATCAAATAATCTTGCGCTACGTTCGGTGGGTGATACGAGAGGTTCGGTGGGTGATACGGTTGGTGATACGGTTGGTGATACGGTTGGTGATACGGTTGGTTCGGTTGGTTCGGTTGGTTCGGTTGGTTCGGTTGGTTCGGGTTGGTACGTCTCGAACCGGAGGGGGTGCCGTGTGGATCCATTGACGTGAAGATGTTGATGAAGATAAAAAAAAATATGAAGATGGTGGAGATAGAGATGAAGATGAATATGTATTTGATAGAGATGAAGATGGTTTGGTAAAAAGGTGAAGATATATATATATATATATATATATAAAAAATGGTTAAAAAAAATTAATTTTTTTTTAACCCCAACGGTAATATAGCCGTTGGGGGGTTATTCTGCCAAAAAGTAAAAAATGAAGGTGGCTTGGATGAACGGCATGGCGACACCGGTCGAGACCATACCGGTCTCCCTACCGGTCACCCGCGGCGGTGTTCCCGCCGGTGCCGGTAGGGAACCGGTTCTCCATACCGGCCCGTAGAGGATGGCCTAAGAAGTTAAATAGTTTGTAAGTTAGAACTAATTAAATTGTAAGTCAAATTACCAAAGAATCCCTCTTATAATGAATAAAAACAATTTTCATTTAGGGGTAGAATGGTCTTTAACATATTTAACATTAAAAAAATCCAAAAAAGGAGAAAAAAGATAGAGGTGATTCTAAGCATAAGAATGTGCCACATCATTTTTAGAGGTTGTTCCTTTTATATATATAAATGATTAATTCTAATATTAATTGACATTAAATTAAGAAAAGTTAGGAAAGTTAGAAAAGAATAATATAATTGAAAGGATTCTTGCGATTTGGAGGCGCCACGTGGACGCTCAATGTAATCTACTTTTTTCATCTAATAGTGAAACATTGTTTCTTTTAACTATTTCTACATGAATGATTTTAAATCAACCATGAATATATATATATATATATATATAGAGAGAGAGAGAGAGAGAGAGAGAGAAACCAAAGAATATGTTAGGACCAAATTGTCCTAATTAGTGAAAGTTTTATAAAATTTTTTTTGGCTTAATTGTAATATTTTGTTTATAGTTATTAGGCTTAATGGGCTTGGGCTTTAATATATTTGGACACCTATATAAAGGGTCTTGGGGTTAGGGTTTGAGTGTACAAATAATTGTAATATTTTGTTTATAGTTATTGGGCTTAATGGGCTTGGGCTTTAATATATTTGTACACCTATATAAAGGGTCTTGGGGTTAGGGTTAGAGTGTACAGAAACATTGGGCGTCCACGTGGCGCCTCCAAATCGCAAAAATCTTCTTTTTTTCAATTTCTTTATTGTTTTCTAATTTTTCTAATTTAATGTCAATTAATATTAATATTAAATTTCACATTAAATTCAAAACTTTTCATCTTATGTAACCTCATCCTCCTACTCTTATTAAAGGAGAAACCACCTCTTATGTTAATTCACCCTCTTGCTTTGTGATATTTTCGAAATCAGGTTTTCAATCATGTAATGTTAGTTGCAACAAAAAGATGGCATCAAGTCAAGCTTTGAGCGTAAAAATCAATACAACTATATGTTGACTTATGGTGTTTCAACTTCTTTATTCTACATTTCAGGTTTTTTACGCTTCTATGTTCCTCTTCTAGAGCATGCCAGGATTGAAGTAGCCAAACACTTCTGGTACTAAAAGAAAATTTCATGAGTTGCATCCTTTGCGTAATTGGTCAGCTCGTAGTATTTTCTTCGAACTAGAATATTGGTCGAAGTTAAAACTACGACACAACTTGGATGTCATGCACGTTGAAAAAAAAATGTGTGATAATATCATTTATACCTTGTTAGGGGTCGAAAAAAATCAAAAGATACGACCAAGGCAAGAATGGATTTGGAGGATCTAGGCATTCGAAAAGAATTATGGTTACAAAAGTGAAGTTCTGGTGTTATAAGGAAACCTCATGCAAGTTATACGTTCACTAAAAAAGAAAAGATGTGTTTCCTTGATTTTCTGAAATCAGTTCGATTGCCCGATGGATATGCTTCAAACATTTCACGTTGTGTGACATCTGATGGGAAGTTGACAAACTTAAAAACACATGATTCTCACATCTTGCTGCAAAAATTCTTGCCAATTGGAATTGTAGGTCTACTATGCAAGGATGTTCGTGTTGCTATAATTGAATTGTCTAACTTTTTTAGAAGACTTTGTGCTCGCACCCTTTTATTGGCAGAGATTCAAGAGTTAAAGAAAGGGATTGTTGTGATTCTGTGCAAGTTTGAGAAGATATTCCCTCCTTCCTTCTTCACAATAATGGTCCATCTTCGTATTCATCTACCAGATCAAGCACTTTTAGGTGGACCTATTGCTAGTCGATGGATGTATAGTGTTGAACGATGTTTAGGCACTTATAAGGGTTATGTTAGAAATGCAGCTCTTCCTGAAGGTTCAATTGCATAAGATTATGTTGTTGATGAAGCGTTAACCTTCTTATCCTTGTATGTAAAAGGTCTGGAAACGAAGTTCACAAGACCTGAGAGAAACATTGACGTTATATGCAATGAATCGTCAAGTTTTGCTTTGTTCAAGGCAAGATTGCGTTGTTTTGGAACTTCATACTTGAAGTTCCTTTCCACTCAATCTGATGCTTTGCAATGGTACATTCTCAACAATTGCCACGAGGATATTAAAGCGTATCTAGAGTATGTTTTCCATCTTATTGAAAGACTATCACATTTGCAATGTAGCTTTCCATCACACCATTAGCAACTATGATGTACTATTTACATTGTAGTGAGCATATGGACATATTGAAACAAAACTTTAGCAACAACTTAGAGCAACTACAAGCAAGGATTTTTCCCACATGGTTCAAGTCAAAGGTAAAGATGGACCATTTGTTAATAACATGTTATACATTATTTTAATAGTATGATTAACAAAAATACTTTTTATAGATGGAGAAAATGCGTCATGAGGGTTCAAGTGAGGCAACAGATGATATGTATTCATTGGCTCTTGGCCCATTTGATCGATATACTAGTTGGACTAGTTGTATCGTAAATGGTTTACGCTTCCATTCTCAGTGTAGAGATGATACACTTCGCACTTAAAACTGTGGGATTTCTGTTCCAAGCAACCATGGTGGCGAGGAAGTAGAATTCTATGGAGTTTTGATAGAGGTTATGGAGTTATCATACATACTAGGTAGAGGTGGGCAAAAATCGGGCCGGACCGGGCTTTGAACGGGCCTCGTAAAGACCGGGATTTTTGGGCCTTGGTTTGACCGGGCTCGGGCCAGGCGGGGCCCGGCCTTGAGTGTGATACTCGGGCCCGTTACATGTAAAAAAAGCCTAGGCTTTGAGGACCGGGCCTTGAAGATTTTTTTTCTTTTCTTTTTCTCTTTTTCTAACTTATAAAACTATAATTATTTTTATAACTCTAATAATAATGATAATATACAATATAAACTAGATTTATTTTATTTTAAAACACTAAACTAAACTATATAAAACAAATATATTTCTACAGTTCAAGAAAATTACGAAAATGCCATTGAAAACGGATCGGGCCTTGGACCGGGCTTGTCAGGCCTACCGGGCCGGGCAGGGCCGGGCTTTTAAAAGTTCCAAAACTAGGCCCGGGCTAGGCCCTTCGGGCTAGGATCGGGTTTTTGTAAAGCCACTTACCAAAAAACCCAATTTTTACTTAAAAATTTGAACAATGACATTTCTATTATTTACTAAAAGAATCACCAATCGTTACTAATATCGAAAGAGAATTTAACCGAGTAATTTATGAAAAGTGCTACTTAAATAGTTCCCAAAAGATATATAAAAATTAAATCAAGTCACGGAGTCATGCTGTCGGAATCCCGATCGCCGGAGTCACATCGGGGCCTTGCCCTTATCCTTAGCCGAAATAGCACCTGAAAAAGGATAAAAACTAACGGGTAAGCGAAACGCTTAGTGAACTACTTTAAATATACACAACCACATAACATGCACATATACCGCAACAACAATAATCAACAATAGCATCCTTAACCATGCATAATTAAACATCCAATAATTCATGACCACCACGAGGTCTAACATGTAACTCCCGTCAGTTTGGACACGGGTTGGCCCCCACAACTCACCAAGGGCATGTGGTTCCCTTTTTCTCCCGTCAGTTTGGACACGGGTCGGCCCCCACAACTCACCAAGGGCATGTGGTTCCCTTTTCAAATAAAGCGCGTGCATACATACAACCACATGGTAAGCATATATAAAAAGTACTCACCTGATACACGATATAGACAAACACACTAGTGCGTGACCGCTCACAATGATCAAAAAGAATCTGAAATTAATTGAACACGTATAAATATCACAAACACCCCAAGATTCCACACTAACCTGATTTTTATTCCATTACCCCGACCGGAAATCCTAACCTCCCAAACGAGCGCCGCAGACGGTTCCTGGGTCCCAATCGGTTTACCGATCCTCCCCGTCGCAGACGCACCGCCACCGGGAAGCTGCTGCGACCCGCCGCCAAGACCATCGTGACGGCAGCGACGGCGAATGCCGCCTCCACCGTCGGCTATCTAAAACAACGACGGCAGCAACGACGTAGTCGCCACCACCGCCGTGCCCCTCCTTGCAAGCCACCAGCCAACGCAGGTGGTTTTAACCCACCACCACCGGACCTTCCAACACGACGGCGGTGACGGTTTACACCAACGCCACCATCGAGTTTCTCCATCACGGTGGTAGCCGACAACACCTATCACCGCGGCTCCTCAACTACAGAAGCGGCCGGCGAACTCGGCTGTCGCCCCTTGCTGCTGGTCCGTGAACATCCAACCGCCGTCGCCATCACGTCGCCGGCGATAGCCGGCGTGGTGACGACGGGATTCTGCGCACCGCCGCCGGCGCTACACATCAGCTAGAAAAAGGAAGAGCCGTTGCCGGCGCCTATGCGAACCACCACCACCACCGACCGCTGTCGGCGTGGACTAAACAACGTCGTCGGCCGACATCGCCGGTGATGCGGTAATTATCGTATATAAAAAGCGTAACAAGTTTTAACCTCTAATGCCTAGCCACCGTCTTACCACATATACAGGCAAGCGTACCTGATCGTGAGTAATATAGTGTAGGAAAGTCCAGGTATCGTATCTACCACTGGGAACGGTCAAGTTATTGTAGACTAAAGTCTGAATCGGTTTAATTAATCTAAGAGGGGGGTTTTGTATGAAAAAGGTTTGAATACTGAAAAAGGTAATTAACTAAGTAAAACTAAGAAAGCAATTAAAATAATGATTTAAGTTTATAATAAGGGAAAAACAGCAGTACTTATCATGATAACGTGAATCCCCAATATGGATGACAAGAATAAGTCGAGGGTTTGGTTGTTTTGACTATTGTAGGAATTTAAGTCTGGGACACCCTAACATGTACAATTTATGGCTATGAACTAGGATATGGTCCTCCTAATTCCAATCCTAAATCGTTTGGTCCACAATCTAGAATCGGTAAACCCTTCCCAATTAGTATTGCAATGGCTCTTTTACTATCGGTCACTTATTGGTCAAAGTAACCCCTTAACACAACTCTATGGTCCAAGTCGAACTAAGGTAGGTTGATTATCCTTTCGGAGTCTATCTGCTTTTGGTCTAACAAATACACCCAACCAAGTGAATTCAAATCGCCACAACAACAATAATCAGAAAAGAACCATAAACGACATTCAATTAATCAAAAACAAACCAGTAAACATTAATTGCAAAGTATCATCCATAAAGGTTCATCTATCATGACAAGCACTACTAATAGACTACTCACTCATATTGAAAACAAAAACATAAACAAAAGTGGACATCGACATGATACCGATAGTACAACGATAGATGATCGGAGATCAACTTCCGCAGCGTATCGGCACCTTTCGTACTCTCACTCTCGTTCCTCTGTACTTCCCTCGTGTATCGGACTTCGAAAATCATGTTTAGAACTGAAGGAGGAGGCTGATATTTAAAGAAAAACGACCAGGCTCCATCTGGCGATCGCCAGACTGCCCACTTGGCGACGCCAAACACTTAATTTAACCCTAATCTTCAACTCAGTCGCACTTCGCGACGCCAAATATAGGACTTCATGATCGCCAAGTGTCTTCTGTGTTGACTTTGTGCATTTTTCACGTTTTCTCGCCTTTTTCCGTACTTTTCCGTTCCACGGCCTCCAAATCCTTCACAATCAATAATAAGCTCATTTAGTGCATGAAATGATCATAAACGGGTGAGAAATGGGGTAAAGTCATACGATTACACGCAACCAAAACATGTAGAATTTTGGTGTTATCAAAATCCCCACACTTAAGCTTTGATTGTCCTCAATCAAAAGACTGAAAGATAAGAAAGATAACTCCAAAATTATCTCCACCCAAGATCATCAAAGAAAACAAAGCATACTTACACAATCGAACACACAAACAAGACTTGTCAAGCAATCGGATACGAAGGCCAACCTTTTACCCTCACATAATATGCATAACAGTATAAGGTGTATCTCTCAGGGGTAAAAGTGTAGATATAAGTGATCACACCAATACTCGACTAATTCCCGCATGCATAAGCTTGTCACCAAATCTAATCTCCACCACTGAGAAGTTGTCAACCGTCAAGAGGACTTTAGGGTTGTAATGTTAGGCTAAGGGTTAAGGGTAGGATAAAGGATATATATAAGTGACTAAGGGTTTTGCAACAAAAACTTGAAAACTTAATCAGTAATGATCCAAACAGTGAACCAATCTGACTTTCGAACAGTGAGACTTTTGGGATGAGTATTTCTTCTCTTTTCTTTTAGAATTGGCCTAAGCCTATGGCTTATTTGGGGCGCAAATTCTTTTTCAATCTTTTCAGCTCTCATTCTTTTCTTTTTTGTATTCTCGACTCTTTTGATATTTCTTTTCTTTTCTGAGTCTCAAATATTTTCTTTTTTTTCTCTTCTTTTTTTCAGAGCAGCAACTATGTTGCTTTTGGGCTCTTTTTAAATCTCAATCCCATAAAAACTGTCAGATATGAAAAACTGGATCAAAACATCTCAAGATTCAAATTTAAGTCACGGCCAAGAGATAGATAAACAATTAGGCTCAAGGATAAAGTGTATAGTGGGTAATGAAATGAAAAGGCTAAGGCTCAAAATGGTTTCAAGGGATAAAGTGTTAAAAGGTGAACACTTTTCAATCAAAGGCTAGGCAAATCAAATAACCTTATGATGAGGTTATCTGACGAAGGCTAAAAGGGTTAGAAACGAAGGCCTCTATCAGTGCAATGGTGATAAATACTTCTCTTATGTGGTCTCGACAAGCATTCAAATGACAAGTTCTACCTTGGGTCAAAGTCGGTATTCCTCACGAAATAAACATATATAACAATTAAGGCTCAATCTCTCAATGGAATTGGGTGAGGCACTCATGGTAATCAGTATTCCAAGGTATCCTTTTACTCAACTAATCCTATTCAGTGTTTTCCTATGCAAGCAACTCAGTCTCAAAAACAATCTCAGATTTCGAAAAAAATTTGGGGTCAAATCTCAAAGCTTTCAAAATTTTGAAAAACGACAATCCATAAGCAATAAGTGAACCCATTTAAACAGATAAGTCTACATAACCCCCTCCCCACACTTAAAATTTGCAGTGTCCTCAATGCAACAATCAAAACAATTATGGAGTAATTGGGAAAAAGAGAAACTTCCCGGGTTATGTGACGAAATCTGTTCTGATCTGAGAGTGGTGCATAAAATTCGTGCTCGATCATAAATCGCCAAATCTACCAACAAAAAGAAAAAGAAAAAACGAACAAATGCAAATAAACCAAACCAAATTACTTAAAATCCTAAACAAACCAACAGAAAAATAAAATTGTTCAACACAACCATGCAGTTCAAAAATAAAATTGTTTAGGACAACCATATCGAATAACGGAGATAAAAGAGAGAGATCAATAAGGGCCACGAGGTTGGTTTTGCCAATCCTCGTAAGTCGGGTAACCGGGCGGAGCATCCTCGGAGTATGGCCAATATGGAGATGGAGCAAAAGCGGTATTCGGTTGAATACCAAAGTGGGAGGCCATCTGGTTCATCACTCCACTTTGCCAGTTGGCTTGGTGAAGAGCCTCCACGGTGTTGTACTCCATGTGCTGTTGATGCCGGCCATAAGAAAGTGACATCTCCGAGAGTTGGTTACTCAAGTCTTGGTAACCCGAATAAGCAGTCCAATCCGCCGGTTGTTGACCCACATTCGCCCCACTTGTTCCACCGGTCTCATGCGTACTCCTCGGTGCTTGACTCGGTTGACTTCTCGGTTGACTCCTATAGGCTTGAGGATTACGGATCCATGCATTGTAGTCCCTTCCGATCGCATGCTCAACTCTCGCCACGCCCATACCTCGGAGTTGGTCCATGTCAATCAACCCCATCTCCCCGAGGTTCGTCATCGAAGCGATCACGGCGTCGGTTAAGATACCGAAATGCTTGGCCAAGAGCGTCACGTACTGGCCACCAACGATGCGACTACCCTCGCGATAACCACTCGCCTTAGTGAGTTGAGCGGCGATGAGATACGGAGCATTCGGATATTTATCATCCGTAGAGAGTTGCTCAAGAAGCCACAAATCCTGCACGGTTACTTTCTCCTCACTCGAAGATCGAGCGTTCACTGCTTGAATGAGCATGCGGTGTAGAAGTCTATCCGACGAAGCAAGAAAACCTTTCACCTTGAGGTTGCCATGATAATCACCATCACCCAAAATCGACCATGCCAAACGCGGATCAAAATCATCGGGTCTCTTTGCGGTCGCCCACATGTACTCCTCGAATCCGGGAGCATCAACGTCCAATTGGGTATATATCCCCAAAGCAAGAGCAAAATCAATCAAAGAAAGAGATCTCCAAACTCCACCAAGTCGGAACGTCATACACGATTGGTGAAATTCCCCAAGAGCCTTGATCGCATCGAAACGAAACGTGGCCACAAACTCCACGATAAGCTCTCGGTAGAGGGTCTCGGCGATATCGAAAACTCGCTCCCATGCATGGCATATGTAGTACTCGTTGCCATCCTCGTCGTATGCGTGCTTCTCAAGAATCGCCTTTATGTCGTTTTCGACATGCATTGATCGAAGAAGATCCCAATCGACTCGTTTCGGCATGAGAACTTGGCGGGGGAGAAGTCGGTTGACAATGTCCCGATATTCCTCCTTCTTTCGAGCGTTCAACGTCGGGTCATTTGTAAACGAGGTGAAAACATGACTTCCATCCGGTGCATGGAAGTTAATTGCGGCGGCGGTCTTAGATGCGCGGGTCTTTTGTCTCTACAAAAACCAAATACCATTGTCTTAGAAAAGTTTCAATCCATAAACGCAAGACAAGGTTTACTCACATTCGAAATTCCAACGAGACAAAAACCTATACGACTAACAAGTTCAAGCATCACAAATATATGCATAACAAAACAATAACAATGGGGATGTGGAACATCCCCACACTTGAACTTTTAGTTTAATCCACAATTTCAAACCAATCTAGCTAGCAAGAAAGAATGGGGGATTTTGGTTTTCTCAAAATCCCCACACTCATCATTTAACCACAATCACTAGATTAATCAATCAAGTAGCATGCAAGAAACAAGATTTCAATCACAATATAGGGCATGCATTCATCTATAAGCTCTAAACCATCAATGGTGTATCAAGAACAATGATAATTCCATTCAAGCAAACAAATACCATTGATACCCAAAACAAGATCTCCAATTACCAAATCGAGCAATCCTTACGAAATCAAAGTTAGGAAACGTACCTTGTTCATGATGAAAGATGAAATTGAAGCTCAAGAAGGACGAATTTCGCAAGAACGTGAGAGGGTTTGGCGGCGCTTAAGAGGAATTAGGTTTGTGTGTTTGTGAAAAGTGAGAAAAAAGAAGGTTTAAAAACCCCCTGTCCCGACTTCGCGTCGCGAAACCCTGGGTTTCGCGTCGCCAAACAGGCTGATTTCAGAAAACCCTGATTTTTAAAAGTTTTGCATCGCCAAACGGCCTTCTTCGCGTTGCCAAGTTCGAAAATTTTTACCTGATCCGTGGCTTAATCACTTGGCGTCGCCAGAATTGGAATTTGGCGATCGCCAAATGCCTACTGTTTCCAACTTGTGAAATTTTGCATCGCATTCCGATTTTGCTCGAATCTGGTTTCTATCTCCTTCGTATGGTTACCTAAGCAATATCAAATGAAAACATGAATAAAAACACACACAAAAATCACTAAAAATGAAAGAAAATCAAAAAGCTCGGGTTGCCTCCCGAGAAGCGCTTCATTTTTGGACGGGTCTAGAGCTCGACCCCACTTTCGGCTCATTTCTTGGCACGTCGGGATGACGAGCCCCTCTTCTTCCTGTGATCTTTCTTGGAGGATCCCTGTTCCTTGGTTGATTGCTCCTTTTTGTGCATCGGGTTTGAATAGTCCTCCGATTTCTTTCCAAGCTCATGCGGGAGTAGCGGACGGTTCATGCTTTTGGTGTAGGCCAGAGAAGGATCGTCATAAGGTTCGTCGAGGTGTCTAACCGGCTCTCCGTTAGGATCAAAGTAAATCCGATTGTCTCCATAGCCTAAGCTTGTGACTTGATTGCGCATATCGGTATTTACTTGAGCGGTGTGCAAGAAAGATCTCCCGAGGATTATCGGGATCTCCGTGTTTTGTGGAAGGTTAGCTATGACAAAGTCCGTATAGTACACAAATTTTCCAATACGAAACGGGACTCTTTCCGCTATTCCTAACGGTGTTGTCATGTAACCGTTTACTCCCCGGTATTGATAGTTCGTTGGCATGATTCTCTTGACTCCCATTTTCCTGCAATAGCAAACAGGCATCATATTAAGAGTGGCACCTGAATCAACCAAAACAAGACCACTAAATTTATGACAAGAAATAGGTAAGTTGTAACTCCCTGGATCATGCTTGATTGGTGCGATGTATATGAGATCATCATCCGGTGCTTTCTCCTTTTCTTTCTCCTTCTCTTTGCCTTTATCTTCTTTCTTCGGGATCACGAATTCCGCGTATCCGCCTTGCTTTCCATCTTCCTCATCATCACTCGAAGCATCGGGAACCTTGAGTCGTAGGTGTTCAAAAGACACGGTGAACCCCTCCGAATCGTAATCCGTGGCATAATCGGGCTCACTTTCACTCTCGGTTTCCACGTACTTCTTTTTGTAGATGTCCGTCCATTTCTTCTTTGACGGCTCTCCGGTTATCATGAGCATTGGCTTTGCATTCTCCACTTTCGGGTTGACTTGTGTTTGCGTTGGCAATTCTCCTTGCGTTCTTTCACTCAACATCTGCGAAACACGTCCAACCTGCAATTCCAAATTCTGGATGGTACTCTGGTGATTACGTAGGTATGAACCCACTTCATCGTTTAGCTTCTTTTGCGCATCCATGAATTGGATAATCTGATCTTCGATAGAAACACGTGGCTCTCCATCCGATCTTCGGTTCTGTTGAGTTGGTGCAAAGAAACTGGGAGGTCTAGGGATGAAATCACGGTTGTTGTTCCACCTCCCTTGGTAATCGCCTCGGTTGATATAGTTCACCTCCTCGGGTGTCATCATCGGTTTGTTCGGGCAATCCTTAGACAAATGCGGTCCATTGCACTCCTCGCATCCAACCTGCAAAGCATGAACAGATTTAACAAGTTCCTCGATTTTGCGTTCAAACTTTACCTGTTGGTTTTTCATAGCGGCTAGTTCATCGGATGGATCGAAGTCGGTAGAGATCTTTCCGGCCATCCTCGGGATTTGCAATCGCTTGTCCGTCCTCCAATCTATGTTATGTATGAGCATGTCCTCGAGGAGCTTGTAACCTTCCGTGGGCGTTTTGTACATGAAGACACCACCTGCAGATGAATCCAAAGTAGCTCGTGAGGAGTAAGCAAGTCCACTATAGAAAGTTTGAACCTGTTCACTCTTATTCAACTCATGACTCGGGCACGAGTTTAGGAGGTGCTTAAAACGTTCCCATGCTTCGGATATGGTTTCCCCGTCTTGTTGTTGGAAGGATCGGATCTCGGCTCTCAGTTTGTCGATCTTGGATGGTGGAAAGAATCGGGAAAGGAACTTGGAGCGAAGTCCTTCCCATGTAGTAATTGAACTTGGCTCTAAGGATCGTAACCAAGCCCTAGCTTCTCCGATAAGCGTTAGAGGAAAGACCCGAAGACGAATTGCATCATCTCGGTCTGCCTCTGTTTTGAATAGATCACATATGTCCACGAAGTTCTCCATGTGAACGATAGGATTGCTATCGTTTTTCCCGTCGAAGGTAAGGTCCTTGATCATGTGTAGGAGCTTCCCCGGGATTTCTTTGTTCAGGTTCGGCTTCGTGATTGGATTGGTGGGTACGGTTGGAGCGGCTCTCCTGGCGGTCCACATCGGTGCCTCGCCTCCCATCTCAAAAATCAAAGCTCTCGGGCGAACTTTGTTTTCTTTTGATTTCTTTTTGTTTCTTTTTCTGAACTCTCTCTCCGGCTCCTCAAATGGCTCTAACAAGTCTGCCGTGACTGAAATCACAACTGTTAGTGTCCCACATCGGCTAGACTTGGACCAAATCTTCACTATATATGTTGGAAACCCCCTTCTCTCCTTAAGGGCTCTTTTGGAGATTAATCATGGGGTTCCACATATTCTAACATGGTATCAGAGCCAAGGTCTACCACTCTAGGGACTGACACGTCGGCACTCTCCTAAGCCGGCACTCTCCTCGCCGCTCCGCCCTTCTCAGCCCTCCATCTAGCCTCGTTGGAGGGGGCGTGTTAGTGTCCCACATCGGCTAGACTTGGACCAAATCTTCACTATATATGTTGGAAACCCCCTTCTCTCCTTAAGGGCTCTTTTGGAGATTAATCATGGGGTTCCACATATTCTAACAACAACAAACGGTTACGGGCAACTTGCGGGAAACAAAGAGATAAAATAAAAATAAAGATAAAGATAAAACTAATTAATTAAACTAGAAAGCGAAAAACTTGCAAGGGACAGAATCCCTTACAAGGATCGATTAACAAAACTAACTAGACTAAAATCTAACAACTACCGTTCCCCGGCAGCGGCGCCAAAAACTTGATGCGGTACTTATCGTATATAAAAAGCGTAACAAGTTTTAACCTCTAATGCCTAGCCACCGTCTTACCACATATACAGGCAAGCGTACCTGATCGTGAGTAATATAGTGTAGGAAAGTCCAGGTATCGTATCTACCACTGGGAACGGTCAAGTTATTGTAGACTAAAGTCTGAATCGGTTTAATTAATCTAAGAGGGGGTTTTGTATGAAAAATGTTTGAATACTGAAAAAGGTAATTAACTAAGTAAAACTAAGAAGCAATTAAAATGATGATTTAAGTTTATAATAAGGGAAAAACAGCAGTACTTATCATGATAACGTGAATCCCCAATATGGATGACAAGAATAAGTCGAGGGTTTGGTTGTTTTGACTATTGTAGGAATTTAAGTCTGGGACACCCTAACATGTACAATTTATGGCTATGAACTAGGATATGGTCCTCCTAATTCCAATCCTAAATCGTTTGGTCCACAATCTAGAATCGGTAAACCCTTCCCAATCAGTATTGCAATGGCTCTTTTACTATCGGTCACTTATTGGTCAAAGTAACCCCTTAACACAACTCTATGGTCCAAGTCGAACTAAGGTAGGTTGATTATCCTTTCGGAGTCTATCTGCTTTTGGTCTAACAAATACACCCAACCAAGTGAATTCAAATCGCCACAACAACAATAATCAGAAAAGAACCATAAACGACATTCAATTAATCAAAAACAAACCAGTAAACATTAATTGCAAAGTATCATCCATAAAGGTTCATCTATCATGACAAGCACTACTAATAGACTACTCACTCATATTGAAAACAAAAACATAAACAAAAGTGGACATCGACATGATACCGATAGTACAACGATAGATGATCGGAGATCAACTTCCGCAGCGTATCGGCACCTTTCGTACTCTCACTCTCGTTCCTCTGTACTTCCCTCGTGTATCGGACTTCGAAAATCATGTTTAGAACTGAAGGAGGAGGCTGATATTTAAAGAAAAACGACCAGGCTCCATCTGGCGATCGCCAGACTGCCCACTTGGCGACGCCAAACACTTAATTTAACCCTAATCTTCAACTCAGTCGCACTTGGCGGCGCCAAATATAGGACTTCGCGATCGCCAAGTGTCTTCTGTGTTGACTTTGTGCATTTTTCACGTTTTCTCGCCTTTTTCCGTACTTTTCCGTTCCACGGCCTCCAAATCCTTCACAATCAATAATAAGCTCATTTAGTGCATGAAATGATCATAAACGGGTGAGAAATGAGGTAAAGTCATACGATTACACGCCACCAAAACATGTATAATTTTGGTGTTATCAGCCGGCCAAGGCCGGCGACCGCCGTAAGCCTCCTATACCGCCGGCTAAACCATAAACGCCCCAAAGCGGTATACAAAAGGAAACTAACAGCAAGAAGCGTGTAGTGGCTTACCTTAGGTCGAAATCCCCTCCCTTTCTCGCTCCGACGAACTTTCCGGCGAATAACCTCCGATCAGAGGGGTTTTCTCTCAATCTCCTTCTCTCTTGACTTTCTCTCTTTCTCACGTCTCTCTCTCTCTAATTAATTTTTCCCAAAATAAAGGAATGATAAAAGGGTGTTGGTTACCGACCCCTTTTTAAATAAAGCCAATAAAGCCCCACCCTTATCTCAATTTAAAAAATATCAGATATCTCCCAAATTGACCCCATCTCAACAACCTTTGATTAAAATAAGTAGATAATTAAATAAAACTAAAAAAAACTTTAAATAAAAGGTAATAGAAAATACAATTAAAAGGGATGTTACAGTTTTGGTCGGGCCGGGCTGGGCTTTTCGTTGGGCTCGGGCTGGGCTTTTTGTCGGGCTCGGGCCGGGCCCGGGCCGAATGCCCATCTCTAATACTAGGTAGAAAAGTGGTGGTTTTTCGATGCAAGTGGTATAACACTAACAAGAGAATGAGAAACATCCATTGTGAGAGTAATTTGACAAGTATTAAAATAAGTTCGGAGTGGTACGCCAATGATTCATACATTTTGGCAACACAAGCCCAACAAGTATTTTATTTGGCCGATACAAAGAGAGACAAAAACTGGAGGTTTGTATAGAAAATCTCATAGCGTCACATATGGGACGTTCCGATTGTTGATGCTATTGATGAAGTTTCGGTAACCCCATATTGTGAATCAAGTACATCATGTTCGTTGCATCAGAATGATATTGATGATACAACGTTGGTTAGAAGTGATGTTAAACCAACGAATTGTGATGAAGATGAGCTCATTAACGATGATGAAGACAATGAGGATGAAGATGTCGAACCAATGTACGAAAGTGAAGATAAGGAAGCTCAGAAGAAGACGAAGATGATGGGGATGATGATTTAGCAATTATGATCTGTTGGGGCACATTTGGTTGATAAATTTTGCAGTGTTTACTGATATTCATTCCTTGGTAATGAGATTGTAAAGAAAAGTCTACATGGCCAACTTTAGATCCCTATCAGTCAATTCCGCCCAACTTCGTTTCTACCCTTAGTGATTGTTAAATACTTGTATAGTATAGGGACCCTTCTGTAACTTCTCTGTTTATATATTGTTGTCAATACACGGCTCCCCAGTCATGGGGTATTCCACATATTCTCACATGGTATCGAGCCAACTAAGAAAACCCTAGTTTTCCCCCCAGCCGCCGCTGCCCTACTTCCGGCAGCCGCTGCCGCCGGTCGCACTCCAGCACCGGAGCGGCCACTCTTCCTGCTTCCCGGTGACCTGCCGTCACGCTGTCACGGCCGCCGTTACCGCCGTGTTCGCCGGATCTACTCCCGCTGCTCGCCCTCTCGCCACGTGTATCGGAACCCTAGCGCCGGTTGCTAACCGCCGCTGCAATCTGTCGAACCCCGTAACCTTCACCGGTTGTGAACCGCCACAACCCTCCTGCTGCTGCTCTACTCTGCAACCCTCGATCTGCCTGCAACCACCAGCGCCGTGTGTCGCCGCACCCCCTGCTCGCGCCACTGTTCATCGTCGCCACTGTTCGGAGTCGCTTCGTCTCCACTCACGCCGCAAAGCCCCCTGCTCGCGCCACGAACCGAACCTGCTGCGGCGCCTGATGGAAACCCTAGCGTTTCCATCTCTCGCGCCGCGAAGCCTCTGCTCGCGTCGCGAAACGCCCTCACTCGCGCCGCGAACCTAGCCTGAGTTGACTATTCGACTTTGCCGCTGGTTGCTGTTGTCACCACCATCAGTCACCGCTGCTTGCCACCCCTCGCCCTGCTCAACAGCCACTGACGGGTCTCCCTATCGCCTATCGCGTGTAGGGTTTGTGTGGTACATTACTTTCTCTCTACCCGCGGTTAAGCGATTTGTCTAATTATTTATTTACTTTTGTTAGTTTATTTTTTCGATTCCCCTTTTGTGGTCATCACCCACAAATACTCCCACTGCCCCTACCGCTACTCAGCCCGTTTTTTACCTCACCGATGTATACTCCCAATTCAGTTTTAAACTTTCAACTAATGAGTCAAAATACAAGCTTTGGCGTCGTATCTTTTTGGATATGTGTAAGGGTGCCAAAGTCCATGGTCACCTCACTGGCAAATCAAAACCTGCCGTTTCTGATGATGACGACTGGGAGACTATTGACTCTCGCATCAAATCCTGGTTTTACTCGACTTGTGATGCTAATCTTTTGCAAATAATATCCGATGATAACTGTACTGCCAAAGATCTATGGGATAAGCTTGATGAGTTTTTTCTAAATAACAAAATGTCTCGCATGCTTCAGCTTCAAGAGCAGTTTCGTAATACAAAAAAAGGAACCTCCTCTATCACTGATTTCTGCCTTAACTTAAAAAATTTGGCAGATGCTCTAGCTACTTGTGACTCTAAAATTGATGAGACTGAACTTGTCATGCAAATCCTACGTCAATTACCACCATCCTACCATAGCATTGTCGATGTAATCACAAACACCAAGCCCTTCCCCTCCTTCCTAGAAGCCAAAAATATGCTTCTTCTCCATGAATCCCGCAATGAGTCCATTAAACCTCATCCAGATACCCCACTCACCTCTTCCGCTGCCTTGTACTCCTCTACCCAGTCTGCCCCATTTGGGAAATTGAAAAATAAATCTAATAAGGGTAAAAATAAATGGCGTTTTGCTTCCAAGGGGGGGAGTAATACTGATGTTCTCGCAAGCTCTCACTCTTTTGCAGGTAATCAAGGACACCCTCAGGCGTCCTTTAGGAATTCTGTTACACTTGGCCATGTTCCAATAGCACAACCAGGTCTCCTTGGTGCGCCCTCTGCGCACTCCTTTGGGGTTGGCACTCCTCAACCACCCCCTACGATGTTTAGCACTCCTAAGTTCGATCAGTCCACACAGCAGTCCATGCCAGTCTCACTGCCTCCTCAGACCTCCTTCAGTGGTTATGCCTCACAGTATGGACATACACAGTTCACTGACTTTTCTCCTGTGTTTCAGGCTTCGTCAGTTCAAGTGCCGCAAGACAACAATTTCTATATGGATTCTGGTGCAACCAGGCACATGACATTCAATCAAGGTACAATGCACTCTCTAACTCCTTGTAATGCTAATTTCATACAAGTTGGTAATGGTGCTGTGGTTCCTGCTGGATACATTGGCCAATGTAGCTTTCCTTTTTCCTCTTGGCCTCTTCAGTTAAAAAATGTTCTTGTGTCTGATAAAATCATCAAGAATCTGATTTATGTTCGTCGTTTTACTGTTGATAATTGTGTCTCTATTGAGTTTGATCCGTTTGGTTTCACTGTCAAGGATTTTCAAACAGGTCACCCTCTTCAGCGCTGTGACAGTGATCATCACGATCTTTATCCTGTCCTTCCCTCCTCTTCTCCGTTTGCACTTGCGTCGGCCAATGTTGATGTCTCCTTTGACACCTGGCATCAGAGACTTGGTCATCCGGGTGCTCCTGTTTTTCAGTTTCTTATGTCTCGCAAGTTTATCTCTTGCTCTGGTAAGACATCTTCCTTATGTCATGCTTGTCAATTAGGAAAACATTGTCGGTTACCTTTCTCTGTGTCTTCCACTAAAACCTCTCGTGTATTTGAACTTATACACTCTGATCTTTGGACATCTCCTGTCACTAGTTTAAGTGGTTTCAAATATTATGTTCTCTTCTTGGATGATTTCTCTCACTTTTTATGGGTGTTTCTTTTACGTGCTAAATCTGAGGTGTTTTCGACTTTCAAAATATTTCGTGCTTATGTGCTCAATCAGTTTAAAACGGATATACAACTTTTCCAATGTGATAATGGCCGTGAATTTAATAATCAACCCCTCTTGGATTTTTTCAAAACTCATGGCATTAAAATCCGTTTTTCCTGTCCTTACACTTCCCCCCAAAATGGGAAGGCTGAGCGCACGATTCGTACCATCAACAACACCCTTCGCACGTCTCTGATACAAGCCTCCCTTCCACCTACTTTCTGGGTTGAGGCTCTTCTTTCCTCTGTTCATACCTTCAACCTACTTCCGTCTACAACCATTCGGTACAAGGCTCCTTTTGAGATCTTGTTTGGTTTCTTCCCTACCTACACCCATCTCCGTGTCTTTGGGTGTTTGTGCTATCCTAACACCTCACCCACTAGTCCTCACAAGTTTGCTCCTCGATCCTCAGCCTGTGTCTACCTTGGTCCAAGCACGGATCATCGTGGGTATCGCTGTTTAGATCTCATCACACAAAAGGTCATCATCTCTCGTCATGTCACCTTTGATGAAACCCATTTTCCGTTTCCTGACTTCCAGCCTCGTCCCTCCTCGGAGGACTACGACATGTTTGATATTGACGAGTCTCTACCTTCCCTCTCTCCTATGGTCGACACCTCTTCCCCTGCACCGGATGTTGATCCCTCTGCCTCTGTTTCCTCTTCTTAGCCTCCACCTGCTGAGCCTTCTGGCACTTATTCTTCTTCTCCTTCTGTTTCTTCTGCTGGGCTTTCTCAGCCTCCTTCTGCTCCAACGGCTACCTCCGGTCATCCGATGACTACTCGTTCTCGCACAGGCTCTCTCAAGCCTAAACAGATCTTCAACCTTTCAGTCACTAGTGACATCTCTCCCATTCCTCGGTCTACTGCTCAGGCCATGTGTGACCCTCATTGGCGGGCCGCCATGGATGCTGAAATGGCTGCCATTATTTCTAACTACACATGGGATCTTGTTCCTAAACCCTCCGATGCTAACAGGTTGGCAATCGTTGGCTGTTTCGCCATAAGTTTGACAGCAATGGACGTCTTGAGCGTTGCAAAGCCCGTCTTGTTGCTCAGGGTTTCTCCACAGCAACCCGGACTGGACTTTGATGACACTTTCAGTCCGGTTGTCAAACTTGCCACTATTCGCACGGTTCTTAGCATCTCCATCTCCCGCAACTGGCCCATTCATCAGCTTGATGTTAAGAATGCCTTTCTTCATGGTGATCTCACTGAGACTGTTTACATGTGTCAGCCTCCTGGCTATGTAAACAGTTCTTTTCCCGACCATGTCTGTCGCCTACGCAAGGCTCTTTATGGCCTTAAGCAGGCTCCCCGTGCGTGGTATCATCGTTTTGCTGTCTACCTTTCCTCTTTAGGCTTTCTTAGCAGTAAGACTGACACCTCTCTTTTCACGTATCATCGCGGTTCTGATACTATCTACCTTCTTCTTTATGTCGATGACATTATTCTTACTGCCTCCTCTCCTACTCTTATTTCCATTGTTATCTCTACGTTATCCTCTGAGTTTCCCATGTCTGATTTGGGTCTGTTATCCTTCTTCTTAGGAATCGTTGCGTCTCGTAGCAAGTCCGGACTCTTTCTTTCTCAATCTGCCTTTGCTCAGGAGATTCTAGCACGCGCTGATATGGTCTCGTGTAATCCCTGCAGCACTCCGGCTGACACCAAAACAAAGCTCGTTGTTGATGGTGAGCCTGTTTCTGATCCCACCTTATATCGAAGCCTTGCTGGTGCCTTGCAGTACTTGACTTTTACTCGTCCTGATATTGCCTATGTCGTACAACAGGTCTGTCTCTTTATGCATGACCCGCGTCTTCTGCATCTCAATGCGCTTAAACGCATCTTACGGTATTTAAAAGGTACCTTGTCTCATGGTCTTCATATCAAACCGTCAGCCGTTGATCGCTTGGTTGCTTATTCAGATGCCGACTGGGCCGGGTGTCCTAATAGTCGTCGGTCCACCTCAGGGTTTTGTGTCTATCTGGGTGACAATCTCGTATCTTGGTCCTCCAAACGACAGCATGTTGTTTCCCGCTTAAGTGCCGAGGCCGAGTACCGGGGGATAGCCAATGTAGTTGCTGAAGCTGCTTGGTTACGAAATCTCCTACTCGAGTTGTCTTGTCCTCTCTCTCGTGCCATTGTTGTCTTTTGTGATAATGTCAGTGTCATGTATCTAGCCTCTAACCCTGTTCAGCACCAGAGAACCAAGCATGTGGAAATTGACTTACATTTTGTTAGGGAGCGTGTTGCGATTGGTCATGTGCGTGTTTTGCATGTTCCACCCGCTTATCAGTATGCAGATATTTTTACAAAGGGTCTACCGTCTAGTTTGTTTCTTGATTTTAGAGATAGTTTGAACATTCGTGTTCCCCCTTATCAAACTACAGGGGTGTGTTAAATACTTGTATAGTATAGGGATCCTTCTGTAACTTCTCTGTTTATATATTGTTGTCAATACACGGCTCCCCAGTCATGGGGTATTCCACATATTCTCACAGTGATAAAAGCAGGTCAGTTGTCTTGTCTCCAAATTAGGTTCGATTTGAAATTCGTATTTCAATGTTGTTTTTATGGAAAACAACTGTTTGTAACAATTGAGATTGTTTGAAATTGAGCTTAGGTTTTTAGTTGATGGTGAAATTATACTTATGGCGTAATTGTTTCGTGGCTTAGGTTTTTATTTGAGTTCTTAGGGCAATTTTTGGAAAAAAATTATATGTAATAATTGAATCATCTGATGACTTTTTTCTTAAGAAATGAATTCTAAAGTTTCTGATTATCTGGCTTATTAACCAGACTTGATTAATTGTTCATTGAATAAAAGGCAATTGATCAAACATGTTATTTGTTTTGAGAATTATGTTGTTTAATCGCATGTTCATACAAACATCTTGCTTATGATAATAAAAGGAATATGTTTTTTCAATCACAAGGAGTTGTGTCTATGTAACTTTTCTTAATTTATTGTATATCAATATGTTTATTAATTGTTTTAGTAGTTCACTTGAAATTGTTGCATTATGGCTACCGCCTCTGCAAATACATCACATTCGGATGGTGCTTCGTCGTCTTTGAAAGGTAACAAACTTGGTCCAACTCGAGGAGAGATTGTAAAGAAAGTTAGAAAACAAATGGGAGGAGTTAGGTTGACCGTACAGTTTTGTGAGGAGTTTAGGCAAGCTATGGGGCCAAACGCCGAGAAGTTTAACAACGAATGCGGCGTAATATGTCGTAAGGAGTGCCCCTTTGAGTACGTGGATTGGAGGAAGGTCCCTAAATCTGTTAAGGCTAGTCTTCATGAGAGGATTTTGGTAAGATAACTAGATATTGTGTTTCTAATTTTGTGCCATTCTTATTCATTATTATTAACAAACTTCGTGTCATTTTTTATATATATTATGTAGATGAATTTTGATGTTGACTTGTCTTCGAAGATCATAGTTGATGTAATTGACTTCAAATGGGAAGATCTTTTAAAAACACCGAGCAAAGTTACAAGAGCATTTCTTAAGATGTCATGGCGACGAGGACGTAGAAAGAGCAAAGGGACTAAAACCAACTGACTCTAACATTAAGAATGATGCTTGGCATAAATTGTGCGACTATTGGAGTTCGGAGAAGTTTCAGGTAAGTTCTTTTTGGATCTTTTATGCATATATGCTTTAGTTTATACCAATCTTTTTTGATCTTTTATGTTTAAATTTGTTAAATTGTGCGATTATTGGTGTTGTTCGGATTTGTGGGTTTAGCCGGTAATCACTCATAACCCGTTCGGGTTTAACCAATCCATCCCAGCCAAAAGACATTCATGTCATTTGCTAACTGAATAAAGAAAATAGAGTTGGTGTTACCTCTGTATTAAATCGCTCATCTGCTCTATTTTAAACAGTAGTAGCATATATAGCTCAATTGATCAAAGATCATGTTTTACATAACATAGCTTTTTAAGACAGCACACAACAGAAAATTACATGTGAAGTATCAAAAGTGGCAATTTAGGTTTGTAATTAGATATGTCAACTGAGCTTTATTGCAAACATACATGTTTAGCTTGAATATCTATTTATGTAGGATATGTCAGTGAAAAATACTGAGAACAGAGGCAAGCGAAAGTATGTTTCTCTAAACGGTACGGTGAGCACGCCAAATCACCATGTTCGAAATAGAAGGTTATCTGGTGATTCTTCTATTGGGGAGATGGATACCTTTCGGAAGTTGCACTGTAGAGAAACGGGAGGTTGGGTTAACGACTATTCACGCACTTCATATGTAAGTTATTTAACGACTTTCTTTGCTTGTTCATCGTTTTACAAATCATGCAGCAACAAATATCTAACTTTTCTTGTCCACACGAGAAAATGGTAGAGATTAAACAGCAAACCACATCGACAAAAAATTCTTTAGGGGATCTAAAGATTATGCAACAGGTCTTAGGTAAAAGACCTGCTTATATTCGAGGATGGTCGAGGGTCCCGAGCAGTAGGACCTAGTCGACAAGTAGCAACGGCTCCTTACGATTGAGCCATTCCGAGATGTCAGCTAGACTTGCCTCGACAGAGTCCGAACTCGCTTCTACCAAATCAGAGCTTGCTTCAACCAAATCAGAGCTTGTTCCTATGAGGGGTGAAGTGGCTGAGCTAAGTCAATTGGTGCGGTCGCTTATATCTGGTCAGCCAGTTCCAAGTTTTTCAACTTCAAAAAATGTTCAAGACCATGGTTCCGAGACTCGAGATCGTTGAATACTCGTTATGATTTTAGATGTTTCCTTAATAAATTTGGATGGATTTATGAATTGTTTGAACATTAGGTTTCTTTTAAAAGTTTCTGTCTTTTACACAACAAGTCTATAAAAATATATCATTTTGGGATTTTTATGAATTTGCTTTTTTATTAATTTGATATTATTTATTTATTTATTGTATTAATATACAATTATATATGAATATACATCTGAAATATGAATTCAAATAGTACCCTTTAGAGAAGGAATTGAATTTTCAAAAGCGTAACTAAATATTATTTTTAGAGAAGATTTTGAGGTATTGTATCTAAAAGTTACATTTAGAGAAGGTTTCACAACTGTTACTAAAGAGGACTTTTAGAGAAGCTTTTAAATAAGAGTAACAAAAGCTACTATCTTTAGAGAAGCTTTTTCTTT
This sequence comes from Centaurea solstitialis, assembly GCA_030169165.1. Classification (NCBI taxonomy): domain Eukaryota; kingdom Viridiplantae; phylum Streptophyta; class Magnoliopsida; order Asterales; family Asteraceae; genus Centaurea; species Centaurea solstitialis. The sequence continues at coordinate 64,405,712 of CM058043.1, forward strand.
ACCTTCTCTAAAAATGCCTTTTAGTAACCTTTACAATCTGTCACAAAAACTTGAAATTTGTCACTAAAAAATACCTTTTAGAGAAGCTTTTAAAAAATTGACTGGCCTTTAGGGAAGCTTCAAAAGCGTATCTAAAGTCAAAATAAGTGTCCCTAAAAACCTACAAAAAATGCACCCTTTGAAAACCCTCCCTAAAACCTTCTCCCACCCTTACATAGGGAAGGTCCTTGACGGAAATGAAAAGCTTCTCTAAAGGCTTTAGAGAAGCTTTTAAGACTTTTGAGTACAAAACAAAACCTTTCCTGAAGGTCATTTCTGTTATAGTGGATGAAGAAGATGAGAGTTGAAGAAGATATGAAAGATTCAAATGGGTATGTGCAAATTATATTCGTTAAAAATGTGTTTTGTTATTACATATTTTTATTTTATATATGGTTGGATTTGTTATTATCACAGGATATGGTTGTGTTTACAATTGTATCATATTGAGTTCACTAAAATTTAGGTTTTTTTTATTACAATATTTGATATTTTTTTAATTTAAACTTCATTGATAATAACCGTTAATACATCCATGGTAATTGCGTTAAATTTAAACTATTTCAAGATTTTTCTATTGAAGTTGGAATTGCCATTGTTGTAAGAATATTATGTCGTTTCATACTCAAACAGTCATCATCAAATCTTAGTGGATTTTTTTTTCAATATCAAACGTCAAAATATTATTTGTTGAAAAACTCCATTGATTTAGTTTGTAACAAGCTGTTTCATTTTACCTTGTACATTGTTTATTTATAATTTTTAAAGAGTTTTTTTAGTTCTTTTAAAAAGATGATACAATATTTTTGGAGAGTTTTAAAAATTATTAATAATTTCTACAATTTATTTATAGTTTATTTTGTTAGTTTAACAATCAATATAGTTAAAACCTTTTAGATTTATTTACTACTAGTGCTAACTTTTTAGTAATATGTGGATTGTCATCGTCGTTCTTTGCATTTGTTCAAAACCATTGTGACTAAATCGAGATATTTTCATATAATATTGGTTTATATAAAACAAAATATTTTTTCAAATAAATAAACTAACTACTCAACCCAAAAATGTTTGGAAATGTAAATGAACATTCAAACTATTACATTATCCTTTATATAATCATTTTCAATTCTTACATTTCCTTTTTTCACATCAATTTCACCATTTGATCAATACATAAACTTCATTGCGTCATATCATTTTCTTTGTTTTCTCTTTTAATATATTGATATATTGATTGATTGTTAGCATATTAAAAAAATCAAGAATTTTCAAATAAAATTAGTTAAAAAATAAAATGTTTAACTATTGAATGAAATGTTTTTTGATATAACCAATAACTATTCGATCCATAAATAGATCAAAATTTGAACGGACATTCAAGCTACTACCTTATCCCTTATATACTCATTTTCAATGCCAAGTTTTCTCTTTTCTCACCAATGTGAGACAATCAAGAAATCAACACAATTCACCATTTGATCAATACTTTGAACCTTATTGGCTATGCAATATTCTTTGGTTTTTTTTAATATCGATATATCGATAACTGATTTAAAATCATTCATATAGAAATAATTAAAAAAATACAATGTTTAACTATTGCATAAAATCTATTTTCATTTAAACAAAAACAAACTACTCAATCCATGATTGAATCATAATTTGGATGAACATTCAACATCTACCTTAACCTTTATATGCTCATTTTCAGTGCCAACTTTTCTCTTTTCTCACCAATGTGGGTCAATCATGAAATCACCACAATTCACCATTTGATTTGAACCTTTAAATCCTTTAATAAAAGTTTTGATTTATAAACATTGTTAGTTTAGAAAATAATAATACAAACCTCCTCCCCACGAGTACACCTCCATCAGCTTTCCAATTCCAATCATGTAGAAGAATATCGATTCGTCTATTAATACATGTATCAAACAATAAGTGAATATAAAATTTTAAGTTTACGAACCCTTTGCGAGTCACAATGTAATATTGAAATAAATAATAAACAAATATTCTTTAATGTTGTGTTTATATTTTATACTCCTGAGAAAAAATATAAAAAAAAAAAGAATCAAGGTAATAATACATCATGAAATTACAATATACACAAAATCTTGAAATTGAATGAGTAGTTAGAAGAAGAACTTACATTTAGTAATGTATATGTGCACTGTGATGATGAAATTTGATACCCTTCTGCATATTTGTCGATCTTTCTAAAAAAAAGATTTTATGAAGTCAACACAATGGCAAAAAACTAAGTTATAAGCAAAAGTTCATACCTTAGATCAATCTTATAAAGAGAACGAATATGTTAAAAGGAAATAATTGAAGTTAGGTTGTTGTATGATAAAAAAGTGAAAATCCAATGACATATAAACATGTTCAACAACTAAAACCACTCATCCTTAAATAATAGAAAATGAATGATTAATTAAAATAAATGAAGGAAAATGAATGATTAATAACATAAAAAAAGTAAATAAATTATAAAGCAACTTAAATAGCAATAAAACCAATATTCAATTATCCTTTTTTTTTTTTGAAGAGGTATCCCAGACCACATTGGGCCCAGACTAATCCTCGGCAATTTTGGGCCGAAGCCCGATTGCTAAAGCATGAAGCCCGGGGTCGAAGCCCCCGTACCTCCAAAATGCGTCCCCCATGGCTCGAACTTGGGTTCACCACTATGTAGTGCCCAAGCCTTACCACTAGGCTAACACTCCTTTGGTAATATTCAATTATCTTGATAGTTATAGATAAAGAGAAAAACCAAGAGTTTTTTTAAATCTAAATTTATAAAAATAAAATAAAAAATTTAAAATTTTAGAAAAATGGGGAGAGTGTCACGTGGACAAACCATGTTTCTTTATATATATAATATATTCATTTTTTATTTACACGTCAAATGATACAACATTATTAATATTTTATTGTGAAAACGCTAAAAAAATTTATGTTGACGTACATTTTGAAAATGTTTGGATAATTATTTTATTATTTATCCAATTTTTAGTTTTTTTAACTCTATATCTCTTTTATAATGAATGTGTGATACATTATTAACTTTTTTTTTGTGATTTTATATACATAAGTTTAACTTACAACTCTTGATTTGCTTCTTCATTTACTTTAATTTATTTTTTAATAGAATTCAAATTATAATTTTCCTTTTTTCATGAAATGCAACTAAGCACAATTTAAATGACTCTTACAATACTCTTATTTTATTTAATATTATTTTACTGTGGTGTTTATACAACTTTCTCGCCACCAACGCGAGCACGATGCAACACACTATATTATTCATACTTATTTTTATTTAATAAATGGTAATTGGGGGTTATTTATTTCTAGATTAATTGGTAAAAGCTGTTAAATTAGAATATATAGCTTCACTGTTCCTTATGGTAAGAACAATACATGGACTTACCTACACTATATTATTCACGATCACTTGTGGTAGTCTAGTTAGGTGATTTAAAAGGATAAAACTTGGTTAATATTATATATATAGAGATGGAGGTTCATACGAAATATATAACTTATTAAGAAAACGCGAGGAGCAATCTCAACCACTCATCTCGGTCAACAAATGCGGCTTTGACCGGTCCCGCCTTTAATAATCTCTACCCTCCCATGAATCGTGTCAATTCTCCGTGATCATCTCCACCGTAACCGCGAGATGAGTGGCTGAGATTGCTCCTCACTTTTTCTTAAATTGACATGTTTTTCATTTGAACCTTCCCCTATATATATATATATATAGGGAGGTTCATACAAGAACAACCTCATTTGTAGGAACAAAAGAATGCATTTTGAGCCACATGTTATGTGGGACCCATCTGAATCATATATGATTTATTTAATGGTGGGTCCTACATCATATGTGATTTAGAATTGTTCTTTTGTTCCTATAAAATGGTTTTGTTCTTGTTTGAACCTTTCTATATATATATATATATATATATTTACCACATCACCACTCAAGCGGGTTCGATCCGTAACGTTGGAAGGTAGATTTTAGCTGGTTTAGTGGGTAGGTTTTGAGGCAAAGAAGGAGGGGTGAAGTTCGGTTCATTGAACATGAATGGGTTATCGGAAGGTGATGGTCGATTGTTGAGGGGCGGTGTAAATGGTGGTGGCTAACTCTTTGCGGTTTTGACTGTTGTGCTTAAGTTTGGCGAGATTTTCTGCAAGTTGAGTCATAGACTGTTCAAGCGCACGGTATATCCTCGCGTGGCGGCATACCGTAAACCTCAATGAAAACAACAATTGTTATATCCTTGATGTGGATGAAGGGACGAGTAAAGGGAGTGTAAAAAACAAACAAATCGGTTGAGTAAATGGTTGAGTGTATAAGAGATGGGTTTCTAGCTACTGAGTGAATCAGCCATCGACTGAGTGAATAAGCTTTTACCGAACAACTAGATATGGCTAAACGAAAAAACATATATATTTAATAGTCCAATAAGATATTACCCAACCGCCCCGTAATGCACGCGAGACGCGACAATAAAAGATTAATTATAATATTTTGACTTAAAAGAAATAAATAAAAATACTATATCACATGACCATCGAGATTTTTAATTACACGCTATTAAACATAAATAAGTATTTTTATTTGTATATTTTATTTTTCAATAATGGCTATTTTTGTTTATTGTTTTTAATTTACAAAAATAAATAAATGAATTTGGAATGCCTTATTCAAACAGCTGCTAGCTATTCAGTCGCTAGTGCAGTTCGATACAAACGAAGCGGCCATCTCTCCCCATCTTTCTCTCCGAACTATAAGCCCCGATTTCCCCCAATCTTCACTCATTTCCCCCATTTCCATCAATCATCATCTCCAATTGTTTTGATTTGATTTGATTTGATTTGTGTTCTTCTTGCTTTTCTTTCAGCAAATCGGTTATTAATCAATTAATTTGTCAAATGGCTCAAATGATTTCTGCCAAGTTATCTCATACTTCATTTGCATGCCCTACTTCTTCTTCCATTGACAACCAGATTGAAAAAATCAAACCTACTGGTTTTGCTTCCAAGGTTCTCATTGCTAACAATCAACGTATTATTAGACATAGCCATAGCCATAGCCATAGCCATAGTAGCCATAGCCGTGTTCTTAGCGTCACTGCAAGGAGTCAGGGCCTCGAAGTTCTTCCTGTTACACCAGAAGACATACCAAAGGTCGTATAATATCTGGATTTCAGCTTACGCTTATATAAGGAGCTAGATTTCAATTTCTATTTCACTCGTATTAGTTTTCAAATAAGAAATGTGGAATTTGTTAGCAGTATGCTGTTAGCTTAATACATAGGCTA
>CM058043.1:64411106-64428906 GCA_030169165.1 Centaurea solstitialis
CACTAGAAAAGAACCAAACATAACAAATCATAAAATGATCATCCAAAATATACAAAGGGAAATAACTAATAAATAAAAACTAGACAAAACAAATAAACCCAAAACCGCAAAACTCGGATCAAAGCAAGGAGCCGAAAGCATCTCCATCAACTCAACAACTGGATAGTGGAAGATTCCCCCGCGTGAACTCCCGTCCCATGAACCCCTATACCACATCTGAGGTCACAAAAACTTTTTAACTCAGTTACAAGCTGCATTGGATTTCTTCGTCTATTCTCAAACAGCCGCCTGTTTCTTTCTTGCCAAATAAAATAAACAATTCCCACAAAGAGCATCTTCTTATTCCATTCTCCCGGGCACCAGTGCCTATGTGTGAGATCATGCAAAATGATGTGCCAAACACCATCCAAAGAACAACCAATATATGTTCGAATCAGGCTCCAGACTGCACTAGAGTAGTCACATTGAAAGAATAAGTGATCACGGGAATCACTAACTTGAGAACACAATGGACACCGTAAAGAGTCACCGTTAGGAAGCCATCTAGCCATTCGGACCTGTGTAGGTAGTTTATCCAAAATAGCTAGCCAAAAACAGAATGAATGTTTTGGAACATAATTTTTAAACCAACATAGATCATACCAAAATACAGTTTCTTGGTTTCCCAAGAAAACTTCCCAAACTTCTTTAACCATGAACGGTCGAACCTGTTGGTTTAAATTCAGCCATGAAACTCTATCCAAAATATCATTTTGCAACGGTGGAATGGTAACATTTGACAAATTGGGACAACGTGTCGTCCACGATTGCGGCCAGTTGCTACCAATTCGCCGAACAACATCTTCCACCTTAGAACTTTTATCAAAGCCCTCTCCATGAAAAAATCGATAAGGAATCAAAGAGGACAAGCTACCCAAAAGAATCCATTTATATATCCTCCCAAGCGTTGACAGTCTTACCATCGCCTATGTAGGATAGAAAGAAGGGCCGAACCTGTTCTCCTAACTCCAAAAGTTTACGCCAAATCCAAGATGAGTTGCTTATAATAGGAGCATTCCAGAAGTGAACGTTATGGAGGCGATGGATATAAATCCATGAGACCCAAAGCGATTTCTTCATTCTCAAAACATCATATACATGCGTGGTTAACAAGGCTCTATTCCACAACCCTATTCTTTTGATTCCCAAGCCACCTGATTTCTTTGGTCTACAAACCACGTCCCAAGCAACCTGATTCTTACCTTTAGAAACATCTGATTGAGCCCAAAGAAAGCTTCGGAATAAAGCTTCTATTGATTGGATCATAGACGAAGGCAAGGTAAACACTGACATCCAATACAGTTGTAGAGACTCCAGAACAGCTTTTATTAATTGCAAACGCCCTCCAAACGAAAGAGATTTCGATTTCCAATTTAAAATACGTGAACGTATTTTTGCAATCAAAATCGTAAAATCGGAAACGACTAACCTTTTAGCAGAAAGAGGTACTCCCAAATAGCGAAACGGAAGATTTAATGGATTTCATATATCCATATAATTGTAGAAATTCTATAGTTATATGTTACTAGTCTATTTATATTCTTGCAAATCTAATGGATTTCATGAAAATTAACAATTGTTGTATTTTTCTTGAGTAAAGGTGAAATCTTTGTATATTTTAGATCTTTACTTTCGAATGAGATTTACTACATTTTTTTTGTTGGGGTTCATTTGATTTTTGAGCTTTTTTCTAACAAAAAATAGATGCTGTAACATATAGAACTTTATCGAATAATATAAAAATGGAGCTTTGCATATATCCATATGTGACACTATTTTGTGCTCAACACATGTTTCATTCAATATTAGCTCAGGGGTGGACTTAAACTCTTTTTTAAACGATGGCACAATTTGACTATAAGAAATGTATGTGGAGAAATTTTCATAAAATCTATGTTGGTTTGGTGGCTGGTCCATTACTTTTTATATATGAAGTCTCAAGTTCGAACCATGTTACAAGCAATAATATTTTTGTAACACAATTTATACGGTGACACCTTTAACGACCCTGTAATTTTTTACACTACGATGGGAGAATGTAACGGTAGCACGTGCCACCGTAAGCACCAACATAGGTCCGCCAATGTATTAGCTAATACTTATTTATTTAAATGATACAATTTATATAAAAGATAGAACTATTATCTAATATAAAAAAATATATCGATCACGTTTTTCTTGACACATTTGAAGCGATGTATACTCACGATTGTTTAAATATGGAAATTCAAAGGACATGCGAATAGTATATAACAAAATGAATAATGTGATTGATTGTATTGTTAACATTCACGTTTTTGTATTAGAGTGTATTTGTTTCTATTTGAGCACACAATTATATATAGGTTGTGAAGGTTTCGTTTTTACCTTGGTTTGGATTTTTTTAAACTGTTTTGAATCTTATTTTACCTCGAAAGTGTTTTTAAGAATTAGTATTCGAGTTTTATTTACCTTTACGGTGTTTTTTTGTGAAGTTTTATACGTTAGGTCTTGGTCTCCGAACCTAAGTCATTATATATATACCTATATATGTAAATAGAGGAAAGTTCAAATGTGAACCACTTGTTGGTTGTGAACGTGAGGACAGCCGAGAGCGCGCCACGTCGCAATCTGAAAAACATGCGACTAAGCTTTATACATACTGCATAAAGCTATCATTCAGACTAAATAAAGCTTGCTTAGTCGCACTATGATGTGGGCGACTTAGCGTGCGGATTAACTTTATTCAAGCTTTATTCAGTTTGCATAATAGCTTTATGCAGTATAATAAAGCTAACCCGCGGGATTTATGCAGACTAATAAAGCAAAGCCGCGAAAGTTAGTGCCACGTGGCGCGCTCTCGGCTGTTCTCATGTTCACAATCAGAAAGTGGTTCACATTTGAACCCACCCCTGTATGGTGTTAACATGTTCTTTCTATTATTGTGATTCAAGATTGCAATAGTTAGGGTGTTAAAGGATGCTCTTTCCATCAGTGTTTTTTATGAAATCTCTAATGCTTTAGGAGTTTAGGGTCAAAATAATTAGATTTCGGTGACCAGATCGATAAGGTTTAAACTTAATTATCAACCATGTTTTCGGTTTAAACAACTGATTATCTATAGTTTAATGGAGATGAGTATTTTTTGGTACCAAATAACATACATTCATAAAATGCAATTGCAAAACCAAATTGATCGTTAATGAAAAAAATATTACGCGCTATTATAAATTCATGTACACTTAATTGCATGCATAATACACTATGATAGATCATAAAGAATGTGTCATTTCAAAAAGTCTAAAAAATGTAATCTCTTTAATACGCGAAAACACATACACACAAATACACACACACATGGAGAAAGGTTCAAATGAGAAGTGCTAAATAAATACGAAGTAGAGAACTGATCTCCACCACTCATCCGATCAATAAAGGTAGCTTTGATCGGTTACGGTGGATGAGGTCACGGGGGATTGACGCGATTCATGGGAGGGCAGAGATTATTAAAGGAGGGGACCCGGTTAAAGCCGCCTTTATTGACCGGATGAGTGGTGGAGATCACTTCTCTACTTCTCATTTTTTAGCAATTCTCATTTGAGCCTAATACTATATATATATATATATATATATATATATATATATATATAGGGAAGGTTCAAACGAGAAGATGTCAATTTAAGAAAAAGTGAGGAGCAATCTCAGCCACCCATCTCGCGGTTACAATGAACGTGATCACGGAGGATTGACGCAATTCATGGGAGGGTAGAGATTATTAAAGGAGGAGACCGATCAAAGCCGCCTTTGTTGACCGAGATAAATGGTTGAGATTGCTTCTTGCGTTTTCTTAAAGATATATATTTTTCTTATGAATCTCTCTATATATATATGATCCATTTTTAGAAAGGACTCCAACTGAATTAAACTTAGTATATTTTTTTTGATCAATTTTATCTATTCCATGGCAGAAAGCCAGAAACAGAGCAAAGATATATGTTACACATAATATATATTTAAAGTAAGGGAAGGGTTCAAACGAGAACCCCTCCTATTTACGAGAATGCGAGAACAATTCTCAACCTCTATATAACAATAACCTTCAAGATTCATCAATTTCAAATCTTTCCATCAAAATTGGGTTTCAACTTTCAAACAATTTCAAAATCTTGAAAAACCCTCTTCCCCCAAATGTCATCTCCTCCTCCCCCACAACAACGGCAGCAGCAGCAGCCACCACAGCAACCTCTTCACTCCAATTTAAGAACAACTCAGCATCAGCAGCAATCGACGGTGGCCGGTGGTGGTGGTGGTGGGATTCTTTATCCAGTTGCTTCTTCCGGCAGGGGGTTTTTGGGAAATTCTGATGGATGCCCGCCTCGGCCTGTGTCGTCGTCTGCTTACCCTCCTCCTTATGATTGTTGAATGGATTGATTGATTGATTTTGTGAAGACATTGACCACCAAATCAGAATCTGTGTTCGAAGCCTACCGCTGCGATCTGAAGGAATTCAGAACTGGTTTGCCGAAGGAATCCGACCTTTTCCGGGAGTATCACGTGTGATATCACCACGAGACCACGGCGTTATCACATGTGATTTCCCGGCGATATCCCGGCGTTATCACGTGTGATATCACGGCAATATCACGGCGTTATCACGTGTGATATCACGACGTTCTCAAGTCGTTATCACGTGTGATATCACGGCGTTCTCACGTGTGATATCACGACGTTATCACGTGTGATATCACGGCGAATATCACGACGTTATCACGCGTGATATCACGGCGATATCACGACGATATCACGCGTGATATCGCGGCGTTATCACGGAGATATCACGTCGTTATCACTTATCACGTGTGATATCACGGCGGTGGTCGGCGGCGGTCGGCGGCAGTCGACGGCGGTCGACGATGGTCGTTAGTTGCTAGAGGTGATCGGCGGTGGTTGGCGGTTGAGAAAGGCGGAGATGAATTGTGGGTATTAGATTATATAGGTTAATTAAATTGGAGGTTCACATGTGTTCTCGCGTTTTCGCAAATAGGAAGGGTTCTCGTTTGAACCTCCACCTTCAAAGTAATTTACTTTAAATATATATATGTAGCAATTTACTACCAAACATCTTCCTTTTAGACCAATATTTTACCTAACTTGCAACTAAATATTTGTTAGGTTTTAATCAAATCTATTACCACATTTAAGCAACAGAAGCATATTCATAAAAACAATGGTAACAACAAATTAATAACCTTTAAGATACTCATGTTCTAGAAACTTTAACTACAAAATAATGATCAAGAAAACTTACTTGATAGCGATTGTTGAAGAACTCGACGAAAAAATCAAACCTTTGATATTGCCTCTAGGATGTCAAGGACCAATAGTATGAATCCCTCTAGTGGCTCACACCTAATATCACCAAATACTAACAACCAAGAACGCTCAAACCTTTTGGCGATTTGGAGAGGGAAAGAGAAGGATGCCACAAAGAGAAGAGAGAATGAATGAACTGATCAATTGGGTTTGATCCCAAGGCAACTATTTATAATCTCTTGAATTAGGCTTCCTAATCTTACACAAACTGATAAACCAATTAAAAACTATTTTAATTATTATTAGTTCATTATCTCTAAGATATCCTAATCCTTTTATAACTTGATAACTTAATTAAAACTATTTAATTATCATCAAGCTTTTATCCTTTATCTATAATTAATCTAACTAATTATATTTTGGATATCATCTAATTAATTATATTTTGGATATTATCTAATTAAATATATTTATCCTCAACTGATAAATAATTTAATCACTTTTACCCCTTCTAATTTCTTGATTGTTTATTTGGGTCTTAAGGGCAACCCAAAAGGACCCTGCCATTATTAAAATACTACCAACAGTTAATAATTTGGACACCATTTCCAACAATATTTACACCCTTTATCGTCTTGAAAACTATGAAACTGATTTAAGATCATAAGAAACAATTTACTAGGATGCGAGGTTTGTACTAGATGCAATAGCCGACTAAGGTGATACTGAAACAAATTCAAAGGTTGACTAATATGACTAAGGTGATACTGAAACAAATTCAAAAGGTTGACTAATATGGTATACACAAGCAATCGATAAAACGAATTACATAAGTAATCGACAGATCTAATGTAATCGATGTGGAGACCAGATGAATAGTTTGTTTATGAAATCAATTTTAGTATTTCTGATGTATTTGTGTTTAGAGGTAAGGTTAATTTGAAGGAACGCTAAATTCATTAGTTCAAGGGAAATCGTTCTTCAACAATTCTATTCCATCAAGAAAAATGTAGCAAACAATATTTTGAATCTTGTCAAATGTCGTAATTGATAATTCCTTTTCATAAAATTCCGCTTAACTCCATGAACAAATACGACCTCAAGGACTGTATTAATTTGAAGAGTTTCTTATTCTGATTGGAAATGGTTCTAAAATTCTATCATCTGTCTACTCCTCTAAAAACTCGAAAGAATAAAACACCAAAAACACAAAATATGAAGAGTGACTGGTTTACACACATTTCAAAATTTATTAAATATAAATTTTTAGAAAACAAATATAAATACATAAAATGATTTAGCTTGTTTTTGTAATAGAAAACTTATATCACAAACAACCAGATGCCATGCTACCCAAAGTAAGCCAATCTTATATGACCATCATGTCACAAGATTAAAGGTCTTACGTTCATACGTTCATAGTTTAACAATAAGATTTTTTCTATAAACATGCCTACACTGAACTCCTACACTGAACACCTAATGAACACAAGGTTTTCTCTCAAAGGTGTTTGTTGGTGTTATTTTACAGCACCTAATAGTTCAGTTGTTTTAATAACTGACAAATGTAAATAAGAAGTCGTTATGAGTATAGTAATAGTTTCGTTATATTTGATAAAAATAAGGTGATAAGTTTTAAATGTTTGAAGAAACAAGTTTATTAATGCTAAATCTGCAAAGTTTATAAAACTAACATTAGGAAATGTACCATATATTTCCTAAAGGGTGTTATGAAGATTTAATACGAATCAATTTTCAATAATTACATAATTTTAAAAAATGAAAATATTTCTCATCAAACACTTTCATGGAAAATCTATACCTTTTGAAATATATTTGTAAATTAAATTATTTTGGAACCTAGAAAATATAAACCAAAACAAGTCAACTTAGGGGGTGTTTGTTTTTTCCACTTATCACTTTTTCAGCACTTTTTGGGGGGAAATCACTTATTCAGTCAGTGATTTTTCCATTCAGACTGTTTGTTTTATTTTTTTATTAAGTGCCACTTATCACTTTTTCACCACTTACTGAAAAAGTGATGGTAAAACCACTTTTTGTTCACTTTTTCAGTTTTTCATCAAACTTGGACTAATTTGGATTGTTCACGAAGCTTGGACTTGTTTGGATTGTTCATTACGCTCATTAAGCTTGTTTGGATTGTTCATTAAGCTCATTAAGCTTGTTTGGATTGTTCATTAAGCTCATTAAGCTTGTTTAGATTGTTCTATAAACCTCATCAAGCTTGTTTAGATTGTTCTATAAAGCTCATTAAGCTTGTTTAGATTGTTCTATAAAGCTCATTAAGCTTGTTTAGATTGTTCTATAAAGCTCATTAAGCTGCTAGATTGTTAAAGTTTACTATTGTACTGGATTGAGTTGACGTATTTCAGTTGATTTTAGTTCTTATGAATAATCAAATTCAGATTCAGATGTTTGACAGTTTACAAAAACAAACAGTCTTTACATATTCAGATTCAGTCTTCAGCACCACCACTTAACAATCAGAAGTGGAAACAGATTCAGTCTTCAGCACCACTTAAAAAACAAACAGCACCTTACTTTAAACATTAATAATCGGTCATTGAACCTAAAATTAAAAATTTGTTAATAAAAGATTAAAAAAACATTAAATGCAAAGTTGTTACTTGTTGAATTATATCCTGATATAGACAAGGGGGTAATAGCATCCACAGTAGTGGAACCTCCAAAAACCTCACTTATCATATTTTTTTCTATCACGTCATTGCTATCTCAACAAACCAAAAACCTACTTAAAACTCTACAATGGAGGTTCTTACAAACACCTCACTTCCCTCTACTATTTATAATATAATTTTTATTTATGTAAACTATTATATAACAGAAAAGGAAACTATTATAAGAACCTGAGTTCTTGTTCAAGCACCCGGGTTTCAATAAGAACCTGTGACTGGGCAAGAACCTCTGTCTCACAGTGGAGGTTCTTATAAAAACCTCATGGAGAACCTCACGAAGAACCTCCATTGTGGATGCTCTAAATCCTTTAGAGCATTTTATTTATATTTCTGATTAAAATATTAAGGACAAAAAATGGTAAAAGTCTAAAAAAGAGCTCTATTATATTATTAAAATATTTCATACTCAATCATTTAAATTTATTGCTAGGTAAAAAAACTTGTAAGAAAATAAAACAATTTTACCGACTGAAATTTGAAGAATTATTTAAATTTATAAAAATTCTTTTTGTCTCTCCTACTTGGTGTTAGTTGAAGGAGTGTTGGAGTAAAAACAGGGCCGGGCTTATTGCTTCTGATGTCTCATACGAAAAGCTAAAAATTTGCTTCCATGTCAATTTTAGCAAACACAACATACTATTTTTACGGAATACGAAACCAAATTAAACTAGGCATCTCATCTTCGTGCTATTTTTGTTGAATAAAATAAGATAGTACAACTGAAAGAGAACATAAATCAAACTGTGAATATCATCATGCCATAAACTTATATCACTTAGAAGATGTATTAGTATGCGGAACCTGAAAGAAAAGAAATGAATAAGTTAGGGGCCGTTTACTTAAACACTTACCCGGTAAACACTTACCGGTAAAAGTGAATACTATTATTTACAATATCAGACCGTATTTGTTGATCCAACTCTTTTAAGACCTGATGAATTGATGATGACCATATTCTACTTAGTGTTGGATAGTTAGCTAAGTTTTATAGCTTAAGGAATTATCATCGAGTGTGTTTAATGATTCTTCTATATGTTCAACTATCGTTTTACCTTCGGTTTATATCAGCGATCATCACTAAGTGTGTTTAGTGATCACTGAAATGATAACATTGTAATAGCTAAGTACTCCTCCCTAAAGAAAAAACAAATCATGCGCAAAGAACCACAAGCAATGTCGAAGAAGTAGCTAATGATAGAGTTTTCACTGTTCGTGATCTGAAGACAGATTCAGTGATAACAACTTGACTACACCTGCATGATGATCTGAAGAAACAAGATCTCAACGATCGCTGACACTCCAAAGCTCAGCGACCTTTACTCGCTGATCAGAGACTTGCTTCCAAAGATTTCCTATTCTGTCTCATCCTAGATTTGCACAAAAGGACTTCCATGCTTTTCTGACAGAAGTATAAAGGAACATTTCTGTACCGTTCCCTTCGTACCTAGCAGCCTCAAAAGTGTATTGTTCATTGTACCAACTAGTATGGGTCTTCAGCGCATGCTTGGTTATTATAATGAATTAGCACAACTCAGACCACCCAATACAAAACACGTGTAAAAGGTGATCTGATCCGTATTTAATATGGTGAGTATAAATAGTTTTTGAGTGTCTTCTTTAAAGATACACACAAATACTAAGATCAAAGCTATGTTAAGTCCTTCCTCATTCTAATCTGTATTCTATCTTTCTATTTCTTTTCTCATCTGTGCAAAGGTGAAAGTTGTGTGAGAACTTTAGATTGTTTAGAATAGATTTTTTACATCTTTATATTTTCGCAACGATATGTAAATTCTATAATTTTTACAAATAAAATTTAAAAGTTAAAAATTGTGTCGATTGTAGTCATCCTATATACAATCTTTGTGAAGCTTGAAGGCAACCTTTATGGGACCAACAAGTGGTATTAGAGCAAACTGAAATCTTTCTTACCTTTTTGTAAGAAATCTTTTTAGATCCAAAATTCAATTCTCTCTAAATGGCATTTCAGGCTAGCAAAGATAACTACAATGACACTAGCTCTCTTGCGGTCTTGCCCAACCCCCTAGTTTTAACAAAGACAACTTCCCATTTTGGAAAAGTAGGATGTACCTTTTTCTAGTAGGATCAGATCCCCAGATTCCATACTTCACGAAAAATGGACAATACGTCCCCACTACCCTCGTTCATGTAGTCCCTGCTACTACAAACACTATTGCCATCCCTAAAAGAACCATCATAAAAGAGGTTAGTCAGTGGACTAATGATGACAAAAAGCTTGTCAATATTGATACAAAAGGTAGATCTCTCATATCCATGTCTCTGTCAAATGCCGTATTTCATTTAGTATATCATTTGAAGACTTTCCTGAGATATTTGGAACACTCTCTGTGTCCAATATGAAGGTACCAAATCCCTACTTGAATCTAGAAAGATAAACCTTGTATGGAAGTATGACATGTTTATTTGTGGTAAAAATGAAACCTTACCACAAGTTCATCAGTGGTTTAACTGTCTTTTGATAGACCTAAAGCCGTTGAGAAAAAGTACTCTAACTTTGAAGTACTAACCAAATTCATGGAATCCCTTCCTGAATCTTGGGAGACATATTATATGTGTCTTAAACTGTCTAAGGACCTTAAAACTCTATCCCTGAGTGAGTTGTATGGGATCATGCTCAATCATGAGCCATCTGGACATCTGAAGAAGAATCTCATAAGAGATGGCAAAGACTTAAAAAGCACCACCATTGCTTTACTCACCGAGTCCATTCGTTTAGTTAACCCTTCTACTGTTACAATCACTGGGTTGGATCCCTCCAACTTTGAGGCTCAATAGATAATGATACAACCGATTTTGATGAGTCCCTTGCCATGCTAACCAACACCTTTAGAAGGTTTGCTTGAAAAAAGTAAAATTTTGAAGGTACAAACCCCTGACCATTGCTAATAAGTCAAAGACCCTTGTTTACAAGACCTCAACGCTCTGCTATAATTGTGACAAACTGTAACACTCTGCCTACCTCGACACAATATTATCCGTTTTGCCCCACTGGCTCACGGCTTTGTTTCTGGAGACTTGGTGAGGACTTTCCAAGGGTCACCTATCTTGATACTACTCCCACCCAAACATGATTAACTGCAGAGTTCCAAGAACCCGCCATGCGTGTGGCCCTAACACGCGTTGTTGTCTTGGGAGATCAAGGTTTACTTATGAACCCAACATTTGTCATGTCCACGATGATAAAGGATTTTCCTAAGTTGTTAGAAACACCCCCTCAAGGACTCATCATCCTCGTTGATGTTTGCCCTACACCCAAAAGGCATAGAAGAGGCTTTGATACCAACTTGTAACACCCTTCCTACCTCGACACAATATTTTCCGCTTTCCTCCACTAGCTCACGACTTTGTTTCTGGTGACCTGGTGAGGACTTTCCAGGGGTCACACATCCTGGTACCACTCCCATCCAAGCACGCTTAATTGTAGTGTTCCAAAAACCTTTCATGCGTACGGCCCAAAAACGCGTTGTTGTCTTGGGAGACCAAGGTTTACTTATGAACCTAGCATCTCTCACGTCCACGATGATATGGGATTTGCCTAAGGTGTTACACAAAAAGCCACTTTGCGAGTGAACACAGGTTAAAGAAGAACACATTTCTCTCATTTACTCCAACATCCTCTTTCGCTAAGAACGTTAAGTACCTTAAGTTGAAAGAAAAATACCGTGTAATATCCCACCTACCTTGACAATAGTAATATCCCGCCTACCTAGACAATAATAATATCTCGCCTTGCTACCATTATTGTGATTTTTTATGCTAGTATTTCTATTAACCAAAAAATATCTCATCTTAAAGTGCCTAATCGTGCAATTCTTACTTTCAATCACTTAGGAAAACGCTAGTTTGAGTCTAGGTATCCTAATTCAATCCTAAATCTCTCAAACTTATGCTCTGATACCAACTTGTAACATCTTAGACATATCCCATATCGGCCGTGGACAGGAGTGATGTTGGGTGTTTTAAGTATTACCTTGGCCTTCCTAACAACAACGCATTTTGGGGCCTAATGCACGATAGGTTCTTGGAACGCTGCAGTTAAGCGTGCTAGGGTGGGAGTAGTACTAGGATGGGTGACCTCCTAGGAAGTTCTCACTAGGTCGCCAAAAACAAAGTCATGAGCTACATGCTAGTTAAATCCAAAGGCAAAGCGGACAATATTGTTGTCGAGGTAAGGCGAAATGTTACATACCGAAAGATAAAATCTCACTCTATAGTCGATGAAGAGCATGACTAGGCTAAATCATCCGATGACTCTTCTGATGATGAAGAAAACAATGTCAATCTCTACCTTATGGCTAGAATTGGAGAAATTGATGTTAGGCTGATGGCTCAAATCAAGGAAGTACCTAAAGAAGTTGTTGACTTGTTTCTTGAACGTGAATTATTCGTCTTCAAATGCTTAGTTAGTAGTTACAATGCAACCTATCAGGGGATCACTGAACAGACCTAGTGAATCGTCGGTGCTAAACATACAATTGAAATATGAGAGATTATAAATAGAATGATCACTGAACAAATTCAATGATAATTCTCAAGCTAAAATGTAACTAAGTATTTTACACTAAGTAGAAAAGGATCATCATTAATTCTATTAGCTCTTAGGAGAACTTGATCAACAGATTGATAGAAGCATTGAGATTGAAGAACCAACACTTGAGTACCACAATAATGAAGCGCTAGATGAAACCCTAGAAGGATTTATTGAAGAGAGATGAAAAGGGGTTGGAGACAACTAACAAAAGATAAAAAACTGTTGCTGTTGTTTACCTTGAAATAAGTTAAAATGAAGTCTTAAACGAATTCCCTGCATTTAATGCTCTGCCATGCGACCGCTATAGTGCCATGCGATGGTGACATTTTTCACAATCGCAGGCACTATCGTCCACTATGTACCGAGACTTTGAGCTTCCCCGTGATTGTGCCATGCGAAAGTGACCTTTGTCACAATCGTTGGCACTTTTGCGTTAAGTGTACCAACAGTTACAGTCTTCTTTGTAATAGTGACATCCTGTCATAGAGCACTATCGCTGACTTGGCCCAGAGTTTGATTCTGGCCTTTTCCTATTCCATCTTCACCCCTGGATGATCGGTTGAGGTTACTAGTGTTAGTTTCCCATGGTTTCTAGATATCAACCCACATAAAGCTAAATAAATAAAGTACTAGGTTTATTGAAAAATCTGGATGTTACAATCTTTACCCCCTAAACCTAATCCATTTACTAAAATCATAAGCCTCCATCCAAGTTTCACAACTTCAACTTCTCTATAGGCTCATCTTCTTTACCCATCGTCTCTAGACTTTATCTTCTCCACAAGTTCTCAATTTCTCCACAAGTTCATCTTTTCCATGGTCCATGGTTTCGATTTCCTAGTTTCGAGTTCCATGGTCTTCGATATACATGTATGCACATGTAAAAAAAATTGTGTCATAGCTTTATGATTTATGGTTTCCATGGTTACTCACTGATTTACTGAAAATGTTTATGATTTTTATTTCTATGCAATCCTTTTGATTTCAGATTTGTAAAGAACGGTTTCTAATTGCTTAATCGATTTGCAATAACAAATTTCAAATTTCAGTAAAAATGTCAATTTCCAGTAAAAAAAATTGGTCTATGATTTCATGGCTTTGTACCTTAGATATGATGCAAAATGGATCTTGTTCTATCCTTGATCAGAGATTTCTCTATGAAAAAGACGAATCGAAAGTAACAAGTTTTAGATTTCCTGGCTTCAATGATTTTTGATTTCCAGTTCTAAGTTTCATGTCTTTGTAAAAAAGAATGGTTACTTTGAAATATCATTAGAATCAAGTTCTAAATTTGTTAAATTGTTTTTTGATTTCCAGTTTTAAATATTATGGCACTGTGAAGCTTTCTGATTTCATGACTTTGAAATCTCTCAATAACCAAGTTCTAAATTTAATTTGTGTCATTACAATCATTATATGATATGAAATAAATTAAACATCATTTAGGATAATTTGGTTATTTTAATAGTTTTTGTTCTGTCATGTCCAACTTACCAAACAAAACATTAACAACTAGTCATGTCATATTCTAGTCATACCAATCGTAGGACAAACAATTAGTCTGATCATGTTTCTATCATGTCCCGTCCCATCAGTTTATGTACCAAACTCTACCTAAAGAATATGGGAGGAAAGTAGGGAGAATGACAACGGATTCATGAAAGCATTTAATGGGTGCTTCAAACCTCTCATGTGTTTAATAGCTAGAAAGTCGAAAATGACATATTAAGTTACCTAGTTAGGGGCTGTTCGGTAACCACTTATTGGGCAGTATGATGGATATGGCTTATTCGCTCAACCATATCTTGTGGTTCGGTAAGAGCTTATTAGCTTAGATAATGGATGATTCGCTCAGCTAGGGTAACCATGTCCTATACACTTAGTCCTTTATTTCAAGTTTTCAACCCAGTATCCCCCTTTTACCCTTTTCCCTCGCCCCTGTTCATCACCATCTTCTTTCTTCCACCACAATCTTCACTTGACCCAAACAAAAATGGCACTTCACAAGAATTTGTTTTATCATCCTTCCATAGATTTGCTCCTCTCGTTGTCTACTCCTCACAAAAACTAAAACTCCATAGTTGTGATATGTGAACTCAACTTTTCCTGCCATAGTCAGTCTCCTCTTCTTCCTGCAAAGAACCACCAATATCTCTTCGACCACATCATAAGTTTCAGGGAACGGAGCCAGATCGATGGTTGGTAAATGATGGTACAGTTTCTTGAATACAGTGCTCCTCCCTTTATCCATGGTTTCTCTACAATGGTACGAGGAAGGAAGAAGACTTAGAAGGCCAAAATCGACGTGACTGAGAAATGGTGAAGGACGAACGATAACCATGGCCGAGAAGAACTTGAAGGTGGAGCTGCATATGGTTGATTTGCGCCACTTGTGTGGGTTATCTTATGTGATGACCAATGATCCTTGTCTACTCTGAAAATTCAATCCCTCAAATTGCAATATTGTTTTTTTTTCTTTCTATTTTTCCAAAATTCAATCCTTCAAGCTGCAATATTTTGGTTCGTGTGGTTATTTAGTGCTCCAATTTTAACTTTTAATGTTTAACGTTTGTGTTCAAAATGAGGAAAAGGAACATAGACCTATTTCTACTTTTATCTTGAAATTCAACCATTTAACATATTTAATTAAACAATTAATTTAAACGATACTCAATATCATTTTTTATATTTAAATTGTTTATTTATCATAACAATCAAACAATAGTTTATCTAATAACACACATATAACATTTCTAATAGAGTATGGGCATGGGCCTATGGTGATAAAAATGTAAAGCATATTTCAATCAAAGGGTGCGCATAAATCAATAGATCAAACGTGTAATTCACTCTAACATCTATAAATCATTGATGTATAACTATATAATAGATAAGTTAACATTTAATCTAATCGTCATTTCATTCCATCACATATAATTCAAATACATTACAAAATAGAAACCTTATCAATATATTAATTAACACAATTATGGATAGTACTCAAAATCACATATAAGTAGTAACTCATTATTATTTAAGATGCAAAAAACAATTGAATTATCCCCTAAGGTGTACCTAAATATTTATATTACAGCGACATTAAACATCATATCATGAAATTGACATATTGTGTTTTGGTGTTAAATCTGATCCAAAGAACCATAAGAATATGATCTCTCCTTTTGTCCTGTTTTATTTATTTAGATTAATTTCTTATTTTACATACCATCTTACTCCATAATTAATAAGATTATGATATATAATTCTTGGCAATATGGCATCTTTGTATATGATCTAATGATACGCTCATTTCTCTTGAGCTTGACGACTCCCTCTATTGCTCTCCGCCTTGTCTTTGCTTCCATCTTCGCCGGAGATCTCCTCCAGCGACCGCCCTTTCGTCTCCGTCACCAGAAACGTACAGAAAAACCCCATCATATTCGTTACCGCCAATATGATCATCGCTTTCTTGATCTTATCCCGATCGCCATCCAACGTATATCTCTGGATACCAAACGCACTCACCATCGCCCCGGCCTTGCCCGCGGCCGCGCTCATCGCATGGCAAGTGGACCTTACTCGGGTAGGAAACAACTCGGCCGGTAGAACGAATGTCGTGCTGTTGGGCCGAAATTCGCGAAGAAGAAGGTGAGTCCGTAGAGGCCTGCGAACAACCATCGGTTTTCTCGGGTGGCTAAATCGTCGTATTGATTCCGATTGTGAACATGAAAACCGACATCATGAAGAAGCCCATTAGCTGGATGTTGAACCGGCCGAATTTCTCGATGAACGCGACCGTGAACCAGTATCCGGGGAATGTCCCGAACATGGCGATCACGAACATGGCACGGGACGTCTGGTACATTTCTTGTAAGCGTTCACTTCGTGGGCTTTTGTGTCAAGCCCATTACCGGAAAGATATCCTTTTGGGTCAAGTTTTGGCTGTAGAATGCAATGTCCAACAAGAACCATGTGCTCATTGTTCCGATCAGGTGACGCCCGTGGCGCTCACGAACTTACTCGACCACAAAGGGTAGTCGTTGCTCGATTTGAACATGGCCAGCTTCTCTTGTTCCTCTTTGATCTCGATATCCAAGACCCGTCCCATATCCGACGCGGCTTGCTTCGAGTTTCCCTCAATGATGGCGGTATACCTCCCGGTTTCGGGCATCTTCATCCGCCAATAGTACGTCAAGAGAGCCGGGAGGGCTCCGAGCATGAGGACGATCCTCCACGCGTAATCGGCTTACGCTGTGTGGAAAGCACATGGTCCTGGTCGAAAGTGGGCGCTTGGTTTGCGTTTAGGAAAATTCGAGAGACGATCATGGAAACTAAACCCGCGAAAATAATCCCCACTCCTTGCATGGCGAAGACCGCCGCGATAAAAGCTCCACGCGTTGCCTTGTTTGCATATTCCGACATGATCGTGGCGGAAAGCGGGTAGTCGCCACCGATCCCAAACCCTAGCCAAAACCTAAAGAAACAAAGTGTCCCAATCACTGCCCTCGGGCTGCTACCGAAGGACAAACCCGAGCAAATGGCGCAAATCACCATGAGAATTAGGGTTATCCCGTAAACCCTTTTACGGCCGAGCTTGTCGCCAAGCCAGCCGAACACGAGCTGTCCCGCTAGGGTCCCGATAAGGGCTACCCCGGTGACGACGTTGTTGGTGGCCGTGGGGAGTTTTCCGGGCTGTCCGGTGAGGTGGTCAGAGAAGTAAAGGCGGCCCAAGAGCTTCGAGACCGCGGTGATACAGAAGAGATCGTATGCATCAGTGAAGAAGCCCATTCCGGCGATAACGATGGCTTTGACATGGTACCATTGGGTTTTGGCTGTATCAAGTGCATCAAGAACCGATAGGTTATTGGAACCCATTGATCTTAATTGATGTCTTAATGATCCCAAACAGCTAGCCTTCTTGTTGTTTTTACCTTTCGAGTTGATTGAGGTTTCTTGGTTATATAGGTGAGTGTGTATGTGTGTAGAGTTGATAAATTAGAGGGCGTTTGAAACTAAGGTTTAATTGGCATGTAAAGAGAATATCCATGAGACTCATCTCCTAAAAATCTAAGGATAAGTTTGTCGATATTATTTAGGTGGCAAATACTATTGGAGAAATATTCTACCTATCTATTCTTTTTTTATCTTGATTTGTTTTCTTTTTTCTAGCCTAGATCAT
>CM058043.1:64429006-64567291 GCA_030169165.1 Centaurea solstitialis
TTTTCTAGTGAAGTTAACCTCTTCCTCTAGGGCTTGTCCTTTTGGGAGGGTTTTCTTCTTTGGGAGGGAGTCCCTCGCCATTTAGGTGTGTCTTTGTTTTTCCTTTTTTAATATATTGCCAGGAGTCCGCCTCCTTTCTAAAGAAAAGATAATATTCAAATCTCGATATCTTTAATTTAGGAAAAATTAAAAATATGTATTAGTTATACTAGACATATTTTTCATAATATTAGGACAAAATTTGTTGGATGACAAAATATGGCTCCAACAACCAACTAAAACAAAATCAATCCGATTCAAAAAACCCCGAATCAAGAATGCTATCCGAAATATCTTGAAAGTAATTCTCTATTTCTAAACTCGACGGGGATCCTATATCTCCTATATCAGGAATCAAGTCTTTAAAGTCGTCATCAAACGGTATCGTATCAAAATTATCAAATTGGTTCGGATCTAGCGACCCGAACTCGTCATCCATCATATAAAATGGAACTTCGTCACGAAATTGTATCGGGTCGGGTAATTGGAAATAAAAAGGTGGTGCATCTCCAGATAGACCCGACCCGTTTTCATCCACCACCAAATCATTGGTTTTCGGGTCAAGTCCTTGACCCGGGCACGAGCCACCCATTGACTGACACTCTTCAGCTTCTTTGACCGGTTCGAGTGTCTCTTGACTACTGTTGCTGGTCCCATCGAACCGGAGGACGGAAGTAGGAGAGAGAAGGTTGTTGTGCGACTCTTCGCCGGAATCATAGTCCGACGTCGAAGTCGCATTCACCGGCGCCGGCGGTAGCTCGTCCTCGACCGTCGGCGGCGTGACAAAGTTCGTCAAGGCATCAGGACCTCGGAGCCTGATGGCGGCGTTGTCATACACCCTGGCAGCCTCCTCCGCCGTATCGTACGTGCCCAACCACAATCGGACACGTCTCACCGGATCCCTGATCTCCGCCGCCCACTTACCCCACGGCCGTTGCCGAACTCCTCGGAACTTCCGAACATTATCCGCCACCGCTGGAGCACTACTTCTCTTCGTCTTCATCGGTTTCCGTTTCGCTTGTAGCCCGGCGGACTCCCTACCTCCGATCGCCTTCTTCTTCCCAGCAATAGCCGT
This sequence comes from Centaurea solstitialis, assembly GCA_030169165.1. Taxonomy (NCBI): domain Eukaryota; kingdom Viridiplantae; phylum Streptophyta; class Magnoliopsida; order Asterales; family Asteraceae; genus Centaurea; species Centaurea solstitialis. Next base: position 64,430,121 of record CM058043.1, read on the forward strand.
GGTTTTGGACGACGTGGACGTCGTTTGGATGTTGATCTCATTGACATACTTCTTGACACGACGTCGTTCGAAATGGAAATGGTCATCGTCTTCTTCATCGTCGGAAGAATCGGTTGCGTAGGGATCGGTCATCGATATCCGTACAAGTCGTTGGCCGGAAAGATTGTTTGTTGTGGCCGGAACCACCATGTTTATGACCCTTTTGTGGTCCGTTTGTTTGATCGGAGATAACAACATGGAGAAGCCATCCATGTCTCTCTCTTTCTCTATTTGTATTCAATTCATTTCAATCAAAGTATTAATTGAAAAAATCTATGGAAAAGAAGAAAACAAAACGAATTTTGGTAAAAATAAATGTTTAAGAAAGATGACTGTTTGTAGTAAAAAAAAAATAAGGAAGAGAGAAACTCAAATGTCAAAAGTCGATGACAAGTGAGGAGAAGTTCCAGTTTTATAGGATATAGCCAACGGTTGCTTTTATGTAAATTTAAAATAAATTAGTTTTCATTTGATTATTCTTGTATATAGATATACACATGAAATTGTAAGAATTTTCGTTTGTGAACTTATTTAAATTTATGAATGAAAACTAATTAATCAAGGATTTTAAAAGCTTTTTTCTTTTAAAAATAAAAAATGGTAGTTATAGTAACTGTCATAACTTTAATCATAGTCATTGATCTTGAATATGAACGATTGTGATATACTTCACAGGTTCACACCAAAATAGTAGTTAAAAGGAATCTCTATAAAAAATGTTTATTTGTTTATTTGTTTTCATATTTTGTCTTCACTTTTATTTTAACTTTATATACATATTTTAATAAAAGATGTAACTAATATTGATATATATATATATATACACAAATATGGAGACATTGACATGAGAAGTTATGGTTATCAATCGTTGCATGAATACGCAAAATAGCAAAATGTTTTGCACTTAATTAGTTTGCTTTTAAAACATAACGTATTGGAAGACATAAAATTATAAGTGATTAATAATTTATATCAAGTTTTTACGTTAAACTTATTTTTTCACACATATTTTACCTCTTAATACAAACTTTCACAAAACAATCTCGACCATTTATTTAGTTTAGGTATTTAACAATATCATAATGAGATTTTTTTGTTTATACATCAAGAATGTAGAGATAATTAATTTATTAATTGAAAAATATATTATAAAGATTGTAAACTATTTTAAAATTTATAAACAGCATAAAATATTTGATAAATTTCATTGAAACATTTTTTAAATAATATAAATAATATACGTCTTAGTAAACATAATTACAATGGCAATATCTTTGCTATTAATTTACTTAGAATATAAAAGAAATCAAATCTGTAAAACAAAAACTAAATTCAATTTCCAACTTTTTTTTATTTTAAAAATTAAAGTATTAGTTATTATTATAATATTTAATAACATAAAAAATATATTTTCGCTATTTCTCCACTTAACTTCTTTTTTGGCAAGTTAGTATGTTTTTCTATTAGAATAGTTTTTACAAAAATACGTTTTCTATCTACCTTCGTTTATATTTAATTTGAATTGTTCTCCAAGTCTATAGAATTTGTATATCTTTCTCCGGCTTCTTTTATTATAAATCAATTACTTATTAAAGCAAAATAAACATAAATATCTATAACAATTTTCTTTTCTAATTTAGAGAAGCTATAGAAAATAAGATTGACAATAAATAAATAAGTAAAGTTGATAAAAATATTGTCAAAAAGGAAATTTATTATTTTTTTAAAACATTCTGAAAAAGAAATTTTCATATTTTTGATTGATCGGAATAGCGAAAAAATAACTACATATTCACGAAATTCAAATTAAAATATTTGTGTAATTATTAATTAAAATATCTATAATGCTCTATGTTTTAACATGAAGAAATTCACAAAATAATTATAAACCAAAACCAATCTAAAACGTATAATTCGCACTTGAACTACTTTGTTTTTTAGTGAATAATTGAGAAGGGCTAGCTATTGTTAGTTTTTTTTTTTTTGGTTTGAACGGCAAGAAAGAGAACTCAAGAACTAGAGCTAGCTATTGTTATTTGTTAGTTTGAATTAGATTTTTTATAAATATGACATCCTACGACTTTTTCAAAAAAGAAAATATATTTTATAATAATAATAACAAATAATAACAATAATAATAAAATCTTTAATTATGGTATTTATAATTTTATTATTAAATACGTTTCACTTTATTTAAATGTGCCAACTCATTGTATCAGCATAAAATGGAAAATATATGTTAGATATTATTATTTTACAATTAAATAAATTTTGATAATATAGGAATAACTTTAGTTTTGGCATTTTTGGAAAAATAGTAACTACAATTAATGTTACAAATCTGAATTTGCTTGGATTATACTTTACACGTCCTTTAACCAAAAAAAGAATTAAACGGTTAACATTTTAACTAAAATATTAATGTTGTTATTTAAATTAAACTTTTCAACAAGAAATCAAAGGTTTATAATAAGAGTTTGTTCGGCAAAGTAGCTGATAAGCTAGCAAACTGATAATTTGTCTGATAGCTGATAAACTAGCTAGTAAATAGTGCCAAAATTTAATTTAAAAATATGTAAAATGACAAAAGATATGATCTTGAAAAAATAGTTGATTATAAACATTTCATAACATGCTAATTTAAATATTTAATAATATAATCAAAACAAAATTTCTTAGAATATAATATTTAATTAAAACAAACAATATCGTTAAGAAAAAATAAATAATGTAATATATTAACTCAATGAATTTATAATTAGTTATTATATATATTATAAACTTTAAATTTGTTAAAAAAATTAAAAAACCATTAACATATAATATAAAATAACTATTAAATATAATATGAGTATAAACAAAACTACTAATTATTTACTATTTATAAATACAAGTAATGATTAAATTAAATATTTTATAAATTTATTTAAAATTTTTTAATTATATATGAAATAAAATAAATATAACTTCAAATTGTTATAAGTTATGTTCAAAAAATTAGAGTATTATATTTGTAATTTGATAATTAAATATAGCGAGAGAATAATTGAAAAATCATTATATGATTAATAACATGTATAAATAACTAGTAATAATTATTATAACTAAAACTAATTAGTAACTTTTAACTAATTTTAAATACAATATATTAATACTTAATGATAATTATAGTTATGAATAATTAGTATTTGTGAATAACTAATATTTATGAATAATTAATATTTATGTATTGTTGATATTTTTATGATTAATAATTATTAACCAATAATGAAAATGGAATTGACAAAAAAATCTTCATAATTTGCTCCAAGTAATTTATCAATAAGGTATCATATACATTAATTTAAAAGATAGTTATGTGCCTTCAAACGATTACTCAAAATATAATTTGGTTTATATTTATCAAATTAACTTTTAAATTGAGTAGATAATTTTTTTTGAATAGCCAAACATTTCATACCACCAGAAAGTCAATGTTACAGAGATAATATTACATGTAGAAAACGAAATGAAATGGAACCAATTATCGACCACAAAAACCACAATACTAGAAGACCCAACATAAAGTACACCAAATGAACGGAGGAAACATGAATATACAGCCACAAAACGGTTTATCAGAGATAAACCAGAAAAAATCGAAAAGATTCTTCATGCCTACATAACTGAACCCTGCCCCCTCCGAGCCTTCACAAAGTTACAACATTAACCGCAACCCGCACACAACAACCAAACAGTGACCAAAAACAGCCTGAACGTAGCAACCAAACAGCAACTAAATAACCTACACACAGCGACCAAACAGTCTGAACACAATAGCCAAACAGCAACCAGCATCCTCTATGCAGCGTCTATGTCCACCATTTTCGGACCTCCACCTCTTAGATTGACTAAGCAAGCAGAATAAATAAAAGTAAAAGATTAAATGGAATATCAATAAAATCATGTATCACAGCGTTTTTAAAACAATCAAATTGATGTTATTATATGAATACTTAGATAAAACTTTTGAATTTAAAACGTAAATCGTATTGTTAGCTCCAGAAGTACTCATGTTCGAAGTACAGATAAAAGATACAAGGTTTTAAAGGTGAGCTAGGAGATAAAATGATCGCGGATATTTTTAGCGCTGTTTGTTTTTTTTGCGCTTTGGACAATCTGGGCTTGGAGGAATAGAATTACTCACGCTATTGAAGAGGACAGAGTGAAGATCAGGGTGGAAGACATTTTTCCTAGGATCCAAAGAGTGGCCTTGCTTTGGATTTCAAACCGTTGGAAGAAGAATATTCAAGCTTCTTGGGATCGCTGGATTTCCCAGCCTAGACAGCTTTTTGAGGTTTAAGTTGTTTTCTCTGGTTTTCGGTTTGGTTTTGTTTTTCGGCTTCTTGTCCGGTTTCTTCTCCCGTGCTGTTCTCCTTTGGGTTTTTTGGGGCTTCCTCTTATAGCCCTTCCCCTTTTCTTGAATAAAATCTGCCTTTCAATAAAAAAAAGATAAAAGGTATGTTTCACAAAAGTCAAAGTTCACAAAATATCACAGAGGACTTCTCACAGAAAGGATCATTTCTTACAAGTCAATATCAACAGAAGCTCTGTCAGGCATGACAGAGGCTCTAAGGTTTCAACCTCTGTGATATTCAATGACTTATGTGGAATGGTTTCTAGCTCATGCATCTCACGTGACCTACTCAACCGACTTTCTTTCAACGCTGGAGATTTGACTACGTGTCAAGATCCTAGAGACTTAGTTAGGATTTACCTTTTTGAGTAGTATAAATAGCCCTGTAATCGTTCATACTTTTGATGTAAGATTGTATGCTTCCTTCACTGTAAATGTAATCTTTCATTGATATTGAAGATCATTTGAAGCATTCTCCATCTAGTTGGTTCCTGAATTAATTGCTTTTACCATATTGAATCTGGTTTGTCAATCTGTTCTTCGTCTAGATTTAATTTTATTGATTTGATTCAGTTTACTTAAGACTTCTGCTGCTCAAACTGTTTTCTGATCAAGTTATTTCTGTTTATAATCAATATCATTGAATCTGGGTTCCTTCACGTATATTAAATTATATGGAAAAAACCTTTAATACATTAATGAAAACTTATTTTACATAGGCCATAGAGGCAAGAGAAATTGGAGTTTTGCTTTCACGATCTTATAAAGCTTTTAGATATAACTTTTAAACTTCAGCAGAAACTTAGATTTTAATGATACAAGGTTTATGAATTATCAGCTAAGATTATGTTTGGTAGATTAACTAAAAAGTTAGACATATAGTTGAAAACTAGTTGATAAATAATTCATGTCCGACAAAAACAAGTTAATTAACTAGAAAAAGAATATAAAATAAACAAAAGAAAGACATCCGAAAGAATTAGTCAATTATAACATTTAATAATATAATTAAAACCGATGTTTGAAAAAGCTCATTGTACCAGTTTGCATGACACGTCGTGGCTCAAGGCTTGTGTCTCACGTTACGTTACGTCTGACTCACTCCATGATGTAATGCACCGTTTTTGTAACACGATATTTGTTTTAACTTATCGTAATTTATTAAATTTTAATAGATAACTTAATTTAATATTGTTCTTATCCTTGCATTCATAATTGTAATAGTAAAAAAAATATGTTTATGCATATAAAATTATATAACTGGTTACTATTCTATGAAATAAGCCCATGATGTAGAAATTTACCGCCATAAACCACGTTTTGACCTCGTAATAGCTTACAAAGCTTGAAGCTTGGCGTTGCATGTCACGCCTCAAACTATTCAGAACCTTGATTAAAAAAATATGTAATAATATAATTTGTTAAGTGATACAAAAAAGATGGTAAAAGAAACTTCAATAATATAATATGTTAATTAAAACAAACTCAAATCACTTATATATATATATATAGGCGGGTTCATAGGAGAACGCTAACTATTTACGAAAATGCGAGAAACTTTTTCGATGTACAAAATCACATATAATTCACGTACAAAATCATATATGATTCACGTACAAATTATATTACATATGATTCAAATACAATATCACATATGATTCACGTGTTCGTGACTTTAAGTCGGGTCCAACGTCGTCGTCATAACATTTTTTCTATTAGTTTAAAATCACATGTAATTTTGTGGATTGACGAAGTTTCTTGCACTCCCATAAATAAGTTAGTGTTCTCATTTAGATCTCTTTATATAAATATATATATATATATATATATTTAATTAGAGGGAGGTTCATACAAGAACAATCCATTTTGCAAGAACAAAGCAACCATGTAAATCACATGTGATTTTGTACTAAACAAGAAAAAGCGAGTGTAGTACACTTGCCGACAAGGCGCGTGGGTCGGTGCGAGTGGGCGAGCGTAGTACAAAATCACCTGTGATTTACGTGGTTCCTTCATTCTTGCAAATTGGTTTTGTTCTTGTTTGAACCTAATTCTATTTAATTATATATATATATATATATATTTAATTATCACTCATATAAAAATATATATTTAACAAACCCTGGGGTTCGTTAAGTTTGTTTATTTTGAAAACTAAAAATGCAGAATAATAACCAAAACCTAATTGATAAGATTAATAATAAATTGTTGTAACTCATAATTGATGAGCATTGAATGTCTCATTTAACACCATTATGATGGTCATTATGTATGTTTGTAACTCCCATTTTCATTTATGTCTTGGCTCATCCCCTCCACTATATAAAGGGGTTGAGACCTCACTATCAAATGTACCTTACACACTTCACATTCTCTCAATATATGAGCTCTCTTGTTCTTCTCTCTATGCTTGTCTAAATCCGCCTACAACACGTTATCGGCACTTTCGCTCAAAGAAGCTAGGAATACAACTTTGTTCTTCTTGTGTTGATCATCATTTCAACCCGGAGGAAGGAAGGATACAAGTTTGTTCTTGTATAGATCATAATTTCAACCCGGAGGAAGGTACGATTTACTATTAACAAAACGTTGAATTTTTTTAATAGTTAATCCATCGTATATATCTTCAAGAATCATATATATTATCTCGTTCTTTTTCCGGCAAATTTTTTTTTTCGAAATAAAAGAAAGTTTTTTTAGATGAAGTTTATAGAACAATATATACATATATACACACATTTAAGTTGGAAAAATTATGAATCAACTCCAAATAGGCTCACCTATTTGGATACAATGTCTAGGAAAGATATAGGCGGATTGTTATTTATTCTAATGAGGTCGTGTTTTTAAATGCTTTTGAGCATACCAACCTCACCGTCTTTCCTGGTTGTGTTCGAGTAGAGCTACCGAAAGGGATTGAGTAAATAATAGTTTCCCCGAATGTGTTTATATATTTATATATATTCGTCGAACAATCAAGGAGAATTTTTTTTTCCTTAGAGCAAAACTTGTGTTTCTCGAACCTGTCGATTCGAAACAAAGTTAATGCTAGCAAAACTAGTGTTTATCGAACCAGACGTTTCGAAACATAGTTTATGCACAAAACCATAAATATATAAACCCGTCGTTTTATATGATAATTAATCCAGTTTATTTTTCTCCCGTTGTAGAAAAATGTCGATCAAACTTGAATTCCCAATCTTAGATGCCGCCGGCAAGAACTATTTGGATTGGAGTCAAGATATCCAGAACCATCTAGATGCTCAAGGCTTATTGGACGTTATCTATGATGAGGATGATCGCGAAGTTGAAGTTACCCGCGAAATGAATGCTAAAGCGATGATATTATTTCGTCGTCATTTGTCAGATACAATGAAGTCTGAATTTATAGCAATCACTTCTCCAAAGGCATTATGGGACGCTTTGAAAGAGCGCTTCGACCATCAAAAGACCATATGGCTCCCTGAAGCCCGCCAAGATTGGCTAAATTTGCGATTCCAAGACTTTACTACCGTTACTGAGTATAACGCTGAAGTTTGTAGAATCCGTTCTCTTCTCCATTACTGTGGTGAAAATTTGACTGATAATGATTTATTGGAGAAGACATACACTACATTTCCTAGCTCTGACAACTTGCTTCAAAAGCAGTATCGTCAATCCAAGTTCCAAACGTTCCCTGAGTTGATTACCCAATTACTATTGGATGAGAAAAATAGCATCGTTTTAATGAGAAATAACAACTCTCGTCCTGTTGGGACAAAGGCAATTCCAATGCCGGATGCTAATGTTGTTCGTGGTCCTCACCCACGGCAAGGGAAAAGAGACAAGGGCCAGTCGTCCCGAAGGCCAGTGAATCGTGGTGAGCCTAAAACTCGCCATGCCAAGCGAGGTTCGGAAAATCATCCTTACCGACGACCTGTGGCCCCCAAACAGTCTCATGCTAGGAACAACAACAATAGAGTCAGTCATCCCAAAGAAAGAGATGATGCAAATGATAAAACTCTATGCTACAAATGTGGTGGTTATGGTCATATGCAAAGGACTTGTAAGGCTACTCCCCAAGAAGTTGAAAACTATCATAAGGGAAGAAAAGTCGAAGCAAATGTTGTCGAAGTGGAGAATAAATTTCTTGAGACCCCGGATTTTGTGGCTCAAATAGAATAATAAGGATATGGTGTCTATTTTATAATAACTGAGCAATTGTTTAGCTCCTGGATTTTTTTTCTCTCCATTTGGATTATGTTTTGCCATTTGGATTTGAGTATTTCTTTTGGATTATGGTTTTGTTTTTTTTCTGAATAACTTTCTCGATATAATTTAAAGTTATTTCCTTGTGAATCTTTTTAAGTGTGACCTACTTTAAATTATTTTTTACTTTTAGGCATGCATTGTGGGGCAGTTGATTGTCTGGTTGATAGTGGTAGTACCCACACTATCCTAAAAAAATAAGTGTTATTTTATCAACTTTACGCCTAAAGTAACCTCATTGTCAACAATTTCGGGCACGTCGACCCTAGTTGAAGGCTTTGGTAAAGCCCAATTCATGTTGTCAAATGGTACCGTTTTGACCATTTCAGAGGCCTTATATTCTCCAAAGTCCAGACGTACATTGGTGTGTTTTAAGGATATTCGAGAAAACAAGTTTCACATTGAAACTGCTACAGAAAATGGTATTGAATACCTATATATTACCTCCAATCAATACGACCAAAAGCGTATATTGGAGAAGTTGAGATGTCTTTCAAGTGGTTTGTATGTTACCACGATCCAAAACATTGAAAGCAATCTAATAATTCGTCGTACGCCGATTGATGAGAGCACTTATATGTTATGGCATGACCGGCTGGGACACCCGGGTCAAAATACGATGCTTCGAACAATGAACGCATCTCATGGGCATCCTCTTGGAGGAAAGAATTTTGTTATTAATCCAAAAAGCCTATGTCAAGCATGCTCAATTGGAAAGACACATCTCAAACCACTCCATGTAAAACCTACAAAAGTGGTTTCTCAGTTCCTTGAGAGAATCCAAGGAGACATTTGTGGACCGATCCAACCAACATGCGGACCATTTAAATATTTCATGGTTTTGGTTGATGCATCGACAAGATGGTCACACGTAGCATTGTTGTCCACGAGAAATGCAGCATTTCCTAAACTCCTTGCCCAGATCATTAAGTTGAGGGCTCATCATCCGGATTATCCAATAAAATCTATTAGACTTGATAATGCCGCGGAGTTCACATCGAAAACTTTCGATGACTATTGCATGACTTTGGGAATTGATGTTGAACATCCTGTAGCGTATGTTCATTCCCAAAATGGTCTTGCAGAAGCTCTTATTAAGAGATTACAGATAATTGCAAGAACTTTGGTTATGCGTACCAAACTACCCATTTCTGCATGGGGTTATGCAATATTACATGCTGCTACATTGGTCCGTCTGAGGCCCATTGCCACCCAACCATTTTCTGCGTACCAGCTGGTAACTGGATATGAGCCTGATGTCTCACATTTACGCGTGTTCGGGTGCTTAGTCAATGTTCCAATAGAGCCGCCAAAGCGTTCGAAATTTGGACCTCAGAAACGACGGGGAATATACGTCGGTTATGAATCCCCATCTATAATTCGCTATTTAGAGCCCTTGACAGGCGATCTCTTCACCGCTAGACATGCGGATTGTGACTTTGATGAGACAATCTTCCCGTCGTTAGGGGGAGATTTGCACGTTGACGTTGATAAGGAACGACGCGAATTAACGTGGCATACACCCACTTTGTCTCATACAGATCCCCCTACTGCACATAGTGATAAGGAAGTGCAACGAATCCTAAGTCTTCAAAATGTTGCTAATCAGCTACCAGACGCATTTAACGACTTAGCCAATGTCACGAGATCACATATACCTGCTGCAAATGTGCCTGCAAGGATAGACGTCCCTGTGAGACGCCATGTTCCTGTTGAACATGTTGCACCAAATGTACCAACCGTGCAAAGGACGCTACCATCGGCCGTCCAGTCCACCGCTCTTCCCAAGAAAAGAGGAAGACCGGTTGGTTCCAAAGATGTTCTGCCTCGAAAGAGGAGAAATCTTGTTGCATCCGTTTTGCCACACGAGATCATTAAGGATCACGGGGATGTATTAGAGGAACGTGTTCCCGAAGAAACATCAATTTCTCATCATCCTGATAACCTAGAAATATCTGTCGAGTATGCTAGTTTAGACGATATTTTGAAGCGAAACGAGACTGTCATCGATGACGTGTTTATATTCGCAGTGGCCACTGACATTATGAGCAATGATGACATGGAACCACGTACTATTGTTGAATGTCAACGTAGAACGGACTGGCCTCAATGGAAACAAGCAATCCAGGATGAATTAGATTCCTTAACGAAAAGAAGAGTGTTTGGACCTGTCGCTCCCACACCACCCAATGTAAAACCAATTGGTAACAAATGGGTTTTCGTAAGGAAGCGTAATGAGAATAATGAGATTGTTAGATACAAAGCTCGCCTCGTGGCGCAAGGTTTCTCTCAACGCCCTGGTATTGATTACGAGGAGACGTATTCTCCCGTAATGGACGTAATAACGTTCCGCTACTTAATCAGTTTAGTAGTTTCCGAAAAACTGAATATGCAGCTTATGGATGTGGTTACAGCCTATCTCTATGGGGATCTAGACACAGAGATATACATGAGAGTCCCTGATGGACTTAAGTTGCCTGAATCAAGTAGTTCCCAACCACGGAACACGTTCTCGATTAGACTGAGACGATCACTATATGGATTGAAACAATCTGGACGGATGTGGTATAACCGTCTAAGTGAATACTTGATCGGCCTGGGATATTTGAACAATGAACTATGCCCATGCGTGTTCATAAAGAAATCCACTTCAGGATACGCGATTATCGCAGTCTATGTAGATGATATGAATCTCATAGGTACTTCGAAAGAGTTGTTGGAAACTGCTGAAATTCTGAAGAAGGAATTTGAAATGAAGGATCTTGGGAAGACACGGTATTGCCTCGGCCTGCAGATCGAGCACCGTAAAGATGGGATTTTAATCCATCAAGAAAACTACACCCAAAAGGTGTTGAGACGGTTTAGTCATCATGATGCAAAACCGTCATCTACCCCCATGATCGTCCGTTCTCTAGATATTAAAAAGGACCCGTTCCGTCCAAAAGAAGACGATGAAGAGATATTGAGCCCCGAGTGTTCATATCTGGGTGCAATAGGCGCATTATTGTACTTGGCCCAATGTACTAGACCGGACATTTCATTTGCTGTGAATTGTCTTGCTCGACATAGCAACGCGCCAACACGCCGCCACTGGAATGGCATCAAAGACATTTTTCGTTACCTTAAGGGTACTACGGATATGGGCTTATTCTATCCCTACGCGTCTTCGAGTGAGGATACCACAATTGGTACTTTGAAAAACGCGACCCTTGTCGGCTACGCCGATGCAGGTTACTTATCAGACCCGCATAAGGGACGTTCTCAATCAGGTTATGTCTTTACCATTGGGAATACGGCGATATCCTGGAGATCTCGTAAGCAGACTCTAGTTGCTACTTCGACGAACCACTCTGAGTTACTCGCACTCTATGAGGCGACTAGAGAGTGTGTATGGCTTCGAGCAGTTATTGGCCATATCCGAAGTACATGTGATTTAGCGCATGATCCCGATGAACCGATTGTCATATACGAGGACAACGCTGCTGTTATTGATCAAGCAAAACACGGTTACATCAAAGGGGATACCACTAAACACATCTCGCCAAAGTTGTTTTTTACACATGAGCAACAAACACTTCAGAAGATTGAAGTACAACATATTGGATCGGAAAAGAATCATGCAGACTTATTCACCAAGTCACTGCCAAAGTATTCGTTCCAAAAACATGTCAAAGCAATCGGACTTAGGAAGCTATCTGAGCTACCCTAAATGACATACCTTGTTGTTATGTGTGAGTGAAGATTGCATCCTGATGAATGCTTAATGTCGTGTATCGTATACATGTGAGGGGGAGCATCCCGTTGAATGCTAGTGTACTCTTTTTCTCTTTAGTTCAAGGGTTTGTCCCATAGGGTTTACCTTGACAAAGTTTTTTTTTAACGAGACACAACTTGATCCTATTCTCACTAAGTATATCGAAATCAGGGGGAGTATCCAGTAGCATACTTGTAACCATTGTGTACTCTTTTGTCCTTCGATTAGAGTTTTTTCCCACTGGGTTTTCTCTAACAAGGTTTTAATGAGGCACATCATGTATGGTTATATCCCTTTCACTACTGACTTTGTGTACTCTTTTGTCCTTCGACCAAGTTTTTTTCCCACTGGGTTTTCTTGGCAAGGTTTTTAACGAGGCACAATTTTTCTAGTCAGATGGCGCATACACTTGTATAGTGTGTTGGCGCACATTTATCCAATGCATGAAGAGCTCAAGACATCCACATCGCATTTTTTCCTTCGACTGGAGTTTTTTCCAAAGGGTTTTCTCCGGCAAAGGTTTTAACGAGGCGAATGTTTGATGGATTATCAGAAGATACAAGACTTTGCAGTGTAGTGCGGTTTGGTGTAAATTAGACACCCAAGGGGGAGTGTTGTAACTCATAATTGATGAGCATTGAGTGTCTCATTTAACACCATTATGATGGTCATTATGTATGTTTGTAACTCCCATTTTCATTTATGTCTTGGCTCATCCCCTCCACTATATAAAGGGGTTGAGACCTCACTATCAAATGTACCTTACACACTTCACATTCTCTCAATATATGAGCTCTCTTGTTCTTCTCTCTATGCTTGTCTAAATCCGCCTACAACATAAATCTAAATGATTAATAATCAATATAATGTTGAATTAAAATTAATTAATAGTTTTCATTTTATAATAATTAATTGTTATTACTAACCCTTATTTATAGTTGGGTTAATTTATAATTATTATTAATAAATAAATATTAATATTAATCAAAATTATAATCATAACTAAAAAAGTAACAAATGGTTTCTGAAACGACTCTAAAAAGTGTTTCAAAAAGTCAATTCTAATCGATATTTATCAAACAATGTCATATCAGTGTATGTTTTTATATGTGTATGTAAGCATCCATAATATATGGGTTTTTTATCAAGCTTTTTTCAAACATATTATTATCACCTTAACTTAAAAACTTCTAATTATTTTAATTATACGAAAAACTTCATCCAAGTTTTTTCAGAATTTTTAGGATCCAAATATTTTTAACTTTATGTCATTTATATTTTTATTTATAAAAATAAATATACTAAATTAATACAAATACATATTTATTTATATCGAGAAAATACAAATATATAAAATATATAATTAATTTAATATTTTTATTAATATATAATAAAATTTTATATAAGAAATATAACTGATTAATACGAGCCTTTTATAAAATTTATATAAGAAATATAATTGATTAATACGAGACTTTTATAAAATTTTATAAAGCTAAAACAGATTAAATACTGAAAACCTCTGAAAAAGTAAGTCGTGCAGTTATGACCTATGACACAAAACCTTCCGAAAAACCTCACCCAAAAAACCTTTATGTGAAAAACCTCAAAATGAGGTTTTTGCTTTTTGAAAAAACCTTTGAAAAAACTATGAAAAACTACATCTGTGGATGCTGTGAGATAGATTCAAATAAGAGCATCCATAATGTGCTTTTTAAAAGTTTTTTCAAAGGTTTTTAGGAGTTTTTTTAAAAAGCAAAAACTTCATTTGGAGGTTTTTTACATAGCGGTGAGGTTTTCGTTTGCGGTTTTTGGTGAGGTTTTGCATCATAAGTCGTAACTACATGACTTGCTTTTTTAGAAGTTTTCGTATTTAATCAGTTTTAACTTTATAAATTTTTATAAAAAAGGTTTGTATTTTATCAGTTTTTATTTATTAATCATTATACTTATTATTACATGTAAAGTAAATTTATTAATAAATAAATAAATATATTAATTTGTTTATTAAGTGATTATATTTCACATTATTTTATTTCAATTTTTATCAGATATATTTTTATACGATTTGTATAAATTTCTTAATTTTTTAGTATGATTACTATATGTAATATATTTTGTATTAAAGTATTTAAAAATTTATGTAAGATAAATACATAATTAAAGTAACAATAATTTATCTAAATGAATAAATATACATTTGAATGAATTTTAATATATTTATTTTTATAAACAAAAATATAAATAATATAAAATCAAACTAGCATGAAAAGTTTGAAATTTTTATGAAAAAGCTTTGATGAGGTTTTTTACATACTGGAGGTATGAAGAGGTTTTAGATTGTTGAGAGGACAATATATAATGTGAACGTAAGAAAAAGAGCTGTAAAAAAACTTGATAAAAAACCTCAACATGGTGGATGATTTAAGATTAAAAAAACTAGCTACTTCGTGTAACATTTATAATGAAATAATTTTGAATAATAAAACTATTGTGGGTTAATATCTTGAGAGATAATAATCATATAAATGTTAATGATAAAAATACATGATGTTTATGAAAAAAAAATATTTGATATGATGAATAATAAAAAAGTTGATTTGTTAAGGTAATTGATCAAAAACAAATGATTCTACGATTCTGAGTGACAAATATTAAGGGGTAGTTTGTTTTATAAAAAAAATACTTTTTAATTAAAAAAAGAGTTAATTACATCGGTTCATAACTTCATATGGTTTGATGATATTAACACTCCGGGTTCATTTTTAAAATAATTATGGATTTGGTATCTGTCGTTTACACTCTATAACGCTCTGTCCATAACATCTAACTCTGTTAAATGTTTCTGTTAAGTATGTCTGCTAAAGGGGTATTTTAGTCATTACACACTTTTCATTTATTTTTTATTAAAAATAACAGGGATCAATTATGTAAAATATTTTTTCCTTTTATTTTTTGAATCTTCATCCTTCTCACCTTGGAGATATGAACAATGGAACAAAATGTCTAAATCTAAATTCAAAATCAGCTAAAAATCTATACATAAACCAGAAAGTTACATTCAAAACCTAACTTCAATTCACTTGTATCAAATTAAAACAAAAATTACAATAAAAATCAAAAGAGCAAACTGAGAACAATTAAAATGCTACATTATCATCAATCATGGACACCAATAAACACATTAACCGAAAAATTAACATTGTGGAACCAAATTTATAGATCCTAAATCAATGAAATCTAGAACAATCGAAACCCTAAAGCTATTTAGATCTGAAAACCAAATCCAGATCTACAAAATTAATCAAAACCTTAAATAAAACCATTATAATTACCAGATCTTCAAGAACAAGATTAAAACGAGGGATGGAGATGGATCTGTGTGGGTTATGAAACTGGTGGTGGCGAATACCTACTATGGGTGAAAACCCTAGATCTTCACATCTTATGCATGTTCCCTGCCTGGCTGTTTAGGGGGACCTTTGGGCCATCTCTAACTGATCTTCGTCATATCACTCGGGCATTTGAACGATGATATTTGTTGAAACCCTAAAGCTGATCTCGAAGCAAAACCCAGACCTGGGAAAAATTCAAACCCCTAAATCTTTGGTAGAGGGGGGCGACGGTGATAGGGGCGGTCGGTGGTGGATGCAGGCGGGGGCGACGGTGATAGGGGGCGGTCGGTGGTGGATGCAGGCGGGGGCGACGTGGGCGTCGGTGATGGATGCAGGCGGCGGCGACGGGGGAGTCGGATGTGGATGCAGGCGGCGACGATGACAACGTGGGGGTCGGATGTGGATGCAGGCGACAATGCGCGACGTAGGCGTCGGTAGTGGATGTAGGCGGTGGCAACGTGGGCGGTTGGTGGTCGTGGTGGGGGTAGCAGATGGTGTAGGTGGATGTGGAAGATGAATATTATGATTCAAGGTGTGTGGCAGCGATTGAGGGGTTTTGAATCTAGTAGTTTTAATAATTTATAATAAATTAATAGTTTTTGAACAATAGACTTATTATATTATATCAAATTAAAATATATTTTCATTATCATTATCATTATCATTTTTGCTCTTAATCCTTTTCCTAAGGCCACCTGAATCAATGCATTGCTAACTTAGCTTTCTAAAATGTTACATCAGTTTTACAATAAACATTTACATCAATGCAATGTCAACTCATCTTTCACTCTTTTCTAAAATGATCCCACCAACTAATATAACTGTAAATTTTAATAAGTTATAATATAATAAAAATGATAATATAATTTATTTATAATATAGATAATTGATAAATTATATAATATATAAATTAGTTAATTTAATATAAATATTAATAATAAATTTAATTATAAAATTAGTTAAAACACTAATTATAAAATGTATTATTTATATAATAAATAAATATTTATAAGTAAGTATTTTTGTGAGACCCACTTTTTGCATTTGAAGGGCCTTCCAAGTTTTAAAAGCCTTACAACTTATTTGCAAAACCAAAATGTCATTTGACAAGCCACATCACTTGCAAGATGGTCTTGCAAGGTTGATGTGGATGCTCTAACTATCTTATCAAACACCGACACCCTCTAGTTGTTCTTAATTGAGCTACATCGTTATACATATGACTCATATAAGTTTCTTGTTTCTTTTTTAATGATATATTTTACTTACTTATTTTTAGTTTATATGAAGTATTTACATTTCTTTATATCAAACAATTATATATATATATATATATATATATATATCTTCACTATTGGTCGAACACAAAATGTGTAATTCACTTTCTTTCCAATTTACATCGAATCTCAAAATGTATAAAAAGTTTTGCATTTTAAACATGACATAGAAGTAAAATGTTGAAAGGGTGCAATCATCTATATATCTTTATCTTTTAGTGTAATTTCAAATATTTTGATTTGGGAAGAAATAATATTAAAGAAGTTCTTGATCATCTCTTAATAAATAGAGCAAACTACAAATTTAGCTAAGAATAACACTTTTGTTCTTAGTAGTTATGTAATTAGAAGATGGTCTTTGTGGTTTGTAAAATCCTTTCAAATTTTGTTACTTTTTTTAACAATCATTAAAATTTTTGTTAAAACAACATTTTTTTACTTAAGCAAACTCGATTTTATGATTATAGTATGTAAAATTTTACCTATCCTTAGTCGAACCGCTATTAGCTCTAACGCATGGCCCAACTATCGTTGGATGGAATATGATAAGAAAGGGTGGTGATACGTGTGCAGGAGTGGGACCAACGTGGGACAACCGTCAAATTATGAATGGGACCCAAAACGACCTGTGAGTTAACACATAATGATTCTTTTCGTTACGTAGTCAGCTTAATTTACTTTTACCTCTTCTGCTGTAAATTATTAAATTATTTACCCTCAAAAAAATTTAGTATACTATTTATTATTTTATTTTACGGCTTGTAAAAACGTGGTTGGTGACCTTGATTTTGGTTCGATATATGCATAATTCTACCAAACTCCAACTGAGGTTGTGTCTCATATATTTAATTTTAAACCTTTCCTTTTCATCATACAAGGCTATAAGTCATTGGATTATTATATTTTATAAAAATAATAAAAACTAATTTATTATAACTTAAATACCTATAAAAAGTAATTGGAGTTCATTAATATATTTTATAATAAGAAAGAATCAATATATGTAAAAAACCAAACATGTATCTATACTATATTATAAAGAGAATATCTCATTTTGATGGTTACTTTGTTCAACAATAACTGTTTACACAGTACAAACATTTTAAGCCATAGGTACAATGCTTTGTTGCATAACTCTCCTCCATCCAAACCCACGTCCTCCTCCTTCATCTCCCCCCATTCTGCACATATTTCTCTGTCTCGCGTTTCCCTTCCAACTCCTCTCAGTGATTATCCACGATGATATTCAAGCCCACATGCCAGCGACATCTGCTCCAAATACAAGAAATATGGATATGTTAAGAAGAAGAAGATGAAGAGCATGTTTTGGGAATCTCCTTGCACCCTCAAGGTCTCTTCCTTATCCTCCCCTTTTGCCCTAATTTAAGTCCTAATAATGATAAACTTCCAAATTCATACCTATGATTTCTTAGGTTTTGGGTATTGTTTTAAATATTAATTGATTTCTTCACAATCAGGTAGTGGATTTTGGGTTTCGGTTTGATTTTGATCTGATTGATTTTGTTCTGTTTGGTTCCTATTTGCTTCTCTCAAACGAACGCTGTTTGATTTTGTTTTGGTATTATCATATTAAACGCACTATTTACATCGATTAGCAATTGACGAAATGAGAAACGATTCTCATCTACTCTCAATTTTGGGGTAAATTGGCCATTGAGGGTTTCTTATTATTGTTCAAATCTTCTGGTCATTAAGTTGTTACTGATGCAATAACAGGTAGTTTTCTGGTGCCTTCTACTTTCTACAAAATTATTATATTTCTTTAACCTCAAAAAGGGGTTCTTTTTAAAAGTTCCTTTGTTCATTCAAAACATTGTTGTAAATGGTTTATTTGTAATGTGTTCTTCTTTTTTTATTTTCCTTTGTTCCCAAATTTTCTCAGGTAAACGCCTTAATCTTAGTTGATTGTTGGGTTCGTGGGTTCTATGAGGTATGGACATATATTATTATTGCGATGTTTATCTTTATCTAATTAACAATTTCATTCATACAAACTTTTTACATCAGTTTATTGTTGTTACTTCTTCTTTTTAGGGATAGAAGGGTTAATCCAAAATATGTGGCTACAATCATTCTACCTGCTGCGGGTGCAGGAACTCAACTCTTCAACTGTCATTATCTTTCCCACATAATTTGGGAAGGTTCATGGTTCTAGGTTATTTTTCTGCTGGTTCATGTTCGGTATAGAGATATGTTATTTCAGCTCTTGATTGACCATTTTGCAAAATTCTTTAATGTTCTATCGGTATCTCTGTTAATATTTTATTAACCTTGGAATAAAGCATTATTTGTTGCCATTTTAACATCTGATTATGCATTTGCAGGACTGTTTTGAGGTTCTTCTAGCACGATTATGTTCAATATCAAAGCTGCTTAGTTCAAAGGTACCAGGATTTCGATTTATTTATATAATTTACTACAGTCAAGATCAAAATAAGATACAAATTTTTGGTTTGTATTGAGCCAATTTGAGCTTAAGTTTTTTTAGATTGAGACTTCCACTCTTTCTTTTTTCAGTGTTCAAATTGGGTTTTAGTTTTTGACTTGAAATTAACGGATTGCTCACCTTTTTTTTGTTGGGTTTTTGTGGGTATCCTTAGATCAAACTGATCCGAGGATTGTCTCAGATCTATCAAAACCTCGCTGGTTTGATATATCTCGTAGGTTTAATACACACTGTTAAAACCCACGTGATCAGAAACACGCTGTTTCTGATCCAATTATGCGGAAGCGATAAAACTAAAAACCCATTAAAGCCTAATGATCTTAATCGTTTGTAGCTCTAAACCTAAAGGATTAGGTTAGATTAAATTACCTGGATGCTTGAGAATTAGTCCACCCGTAATCAACCAACGAACGTTCTTCTAGCAGAACCGTGAAACCCGAACAACAAAACGACCCGAAGGGGGGGGTTTGTGCGCCGGTTTTGGGAGAGAGGAGGGGAGACAGGAAACTGATTGTTAACTGAAAAAGCTTAATGTTTTTCCTTAACCCATAGGCTTTATTTATATGGGAAGAAAATACAGTTTGAAAGTAATCCAGTTTCCATATTATAATTATCTCAAATCTTTTCCTTATTTTAATTAGCTGGAAAAGAATTTGCATACGATAATTATAATTTATATATTTATCTAATATATAAAATCTTTATTAATTAACTATTATATATTTATTTATCTTAATAAATATATAATATCCTAATTAATTAATAACCCTCCAACTTTGGTAATTCTGACTGAAATTACCCAATAGATTTATAATACACTATTATAAATCCTAACTCTCCATTTCGGGATTTCAACTAACTTGTTCGACTTATAGGTTCTCACAGGTGTGACCCTCAAGTGTCTTGTAACATTGGATGTGTTATCACTTGGTTTGTCAACTCTGCACATAATTCCTAACATACTCCCACTTGTGCAAGTTGGCAATACCACCTTTGATTACACTGACCTAAGGAGGCCCCTAGACAGGCACTTAGGCTGACCAGGTTACAAGAACTCTTATACCCAGATTTGGTGATATAAACATTCCGTGAGGAATTGGTATCTATGAAACTTCTGTTCATTGATTGGGTATATCTTGGCTTTTCCCTTTGCATCGCGATACTTCATCTATGAGTATGAGCTTGGAAAGTGTCAACTCTAAATACTCAAGATTCTGTTCTCTTGATTATCTGACTTTCACTGATAGGTAAACGACAAAGAACTAATCAGTCCGTTTGGGCATGGCCATGCACTTCATCAGTATACTTAGTCAGTCAAGATGGGCCCAGAAATATCTCTCTTCTGAGAAGAGGTGCAAATCCCATCTTGCATATCTGCCTTCAACACCACGGCTTCCGCTGAATCTAGTTACACCCTTTATAGCCACCCTGTTACGGCGTAGCGGTTGAGTGCACTAAGAATCCAGTAGTCCTCATGATATCAAATCAGATACCTCAGGTGATAGGGACAACCACTGTGAGATTTACTTATGACTGTTTCCAAGAAGTAATCTCAACCGCGGATCACGTCCGATATTTGCTACTCTATCAAATATCTGTGCAACTTTTAGTCTACAACACTTGTAGCTGTTATTCAGCAACTGATCATAACTACCTAAAAGTTCACAATGACTTTAACGCCTTATCATGCTCCCACAATGATAAGTTGTCACGGACAGATTCTGAATGAAAAATCGGAGACTGATTTCATTCCTGGATATATTAAAACATGCAAAATAGTGAAAGTGATAAAGAAATCAATCTTGTATAGTCCATATCACACGCTGTAATAATAACAAGATTGAATGTCTTTTCTTTTAACAACTTTCATTTTATCTATTTAACATTTGTTAAATACTGATCTAAAATGAAGTATCACCTTTCTTCAATTTTAAACCCTTTGATTAAAGTTTACCATTTTAATCAAAGTGATAACCAAAAAACACAAGTTTGTTCGTACGATCTACTTGTATCTGCTAATTATTGTTCTGCAAACACTTTATAAAACAATAACTAGACTTTTATCATATTCCATGAACTCGGAGACCTGGACTCACTTCCAGTTCCTGAATATGTAAAACTGCAACTTTCCTTAGTTGCTGTGTAGATGAATGATTTCTACCTGAAATCCGATTCCATTTGCAATCCTGGCAAATCTACTGGAATGCTGTATATTTTAATCCAACACTATAATTATTGATTTTTAAGTCAGTCACGACCTTTGTTTCATGGGTCTTGAAACTTCTATCCTTTTAACTAAAAGGGGTAAATTATATCTTATGAATTCTTATCCCACCTGGATTTATGAATTCCAAGATATATCAATAATTATGTCTTTTATTCTTTTATCTTAGACTAGATAGAGAATAATCGGGCTCCCACTTGCTTGCATAAAAACTAACTATTACTCAAAATTTACTATTGACTTATTCAAGACTTTGATTAGTCAATCCTAATTTCAAGTAATGAACTTTGAGAATTTCCCTTTTATGAAACTCAACTGGATTTGGTTAAATCCTAATTCCAAACCTTGGAATCCTTCTAGTTTCATAAATACTGTTATTAACGCTATCTGAGTTAACATCCTAAATTCTCCTTTTAAAACATTTGAATAAAACTTGATCAAACTTGATTACTTAATCCTGAGAATTTCCTTTTATAAAACTTAACTGGATTTGTTCAAATCCTAATTCCAGAGCTTGGAATCTTTCTAGTTTTATAAATGCTGTTATTAACGCTATCTGAGTTAACATCCTAAATTCTCCTTTTTGATCACAAAACTATTATTCATAAATGTTTTATTCTCAAAACACATTCCTATAGAATCTCGTGTGTTTTGATAGTTTTTATACAAATTACTTCAATCTCATTAAAGTAATTATAACAGGCATCAACAACTAGGATCATACAAAACACTAAGCACAATCAGATATTTGTCAAGACAATAACTTTTGAAAAATAAAACCATCAAATTATATAAATAAACATTGTTTAAAACATAAACCCCCAAAATAACTGGTTTTTAAAAACTATAAATTCAAAAATGTCTTGTCTTAAATTATCTCGTGCTTTGATCCTCGGCAACTCCTGGGCACTTCACTTCATTTCTGATTTCCTGCAATAACCATTTGCTCTAGGTATCAGTATACTTGTAAGCTAACAAGTAAGAAGTGTCAAATCAAAGCAGTCATAAATTTTCTGAGGTTTACATACCTGCTTCATGACGCTTAGGGCAGTTTTGCCTCCAATGACCGATCTCATTGCATATGAAGCAGCGATTCTCGGTCCTAGCTTTGTTTGGCTTAACCTTCTTGCCCTTGCCCTTGCCCTTGCCTTTCTTGGGTGCACTCTGGATGGCCTGAACTGGTCCTTTTCCCTTGCTGGTGCTAGCATGCCCATTCTTCTTTTTAACCCCTCCGTCTTTTACCATCAAGACATACTTTGTCTTGTTCTTGTTCCCCATATTTAATTCCGCTGTCTTAAGCATGGAGTGCAATTCTGCTATTGTTTTCTCCATGTTGTTCATGTTATAGTTGACTACAAAGGGCCTGTAGTCTTCTGACAGTGAATTAAGTATGGTGTCAGTCGCTAGCTGCAACGGAACAGGATGACCCAGCCTCTCCAGATGATCTAAGTGCCGTTTCATTTTCATGACATGGTCACTTACTGATGTCCCTTTGACCATCTTGCACTCATTGAATGCTTTGGTGGCATCGTATCGTTCTGTACGAGCCTGAGTCTGAAACATGTCCCTCAGCTGGCGGATCATGTCGTAAGCATTTGTATTTATGAGCCCTGCTTGCAGATCTGGGCTCATAGTTGCTAACATCAGACAGGCGACATCAAGGAGATCATCCGAGTGCTTCTTGTGGGCATTTCTGGCAGCGGCCGGAGCGTTTGCCGGAGGTGCCTCCCCAAGTGGCTCTTCAAGCACATACCACTTTCTTTCATGTCTGAGCACAATCATCAGATTGCGCTCCCAGTCAAGAAAGTTAGAGCCGGTCAACTTATCCTTTTCCAGGATAGAGCGGAGGGAAAGATTGTTAGTGCTGGTAACAGTGCTTGCCATCTACACAAAATAAAACTTTTTGGTCTTAGCAACTGTAAATAGACTAATTTCCAATAAAATATCAATAAACCCTTAAATGATCAATTTATTGGACTAGGATCCTTATTTCATACGTCCTGATGTGCGTAATGTTCTTGCTCCACCAGACCCGTATTTATTTCGGTAGGTAAGGACTTTTACCAATCATATCTAACTGACATGACTCCTAGATCTTTTCGGGACCATGGCAACTACCTGTGCATGTTTTTAGTCCCTCTTAGTGCTTTTTGGCCCGGTACCACCCGGTGAACATTATAGAACCAAAACAGATCTCACCATTTTGGGGACCTGATCACTATACTCTGGCCGGTACCACCCGGAGATAATTCGCAGAGTTATGTAACCCCTTCAGCTTCAGTTTGAACACAGACGTTGAATGTGTGATCACTTACAACGCCTATGTACTTTACGCCGAAGGTGCCCCTAGATGGGTTGCACTACTGATCTATGATTTTCGGGGTTTTGAAAAACTTTATTTCCAGGATTTTGAAAAACTGATTGTTTATAAAGGCTACTTATGTTTTAAACTAACTGTTTGAAACATACATGCAATTTTTAAAACTAACTGTTCTAAAATTACTTGCTAATAAAAACTAACTGTTTTAATAGCATACCTAGTTGATTAAAACTAACTGTTTTTATCAACTTTGCCTTTTATAAAATAATCATTCACTGATTGTTATAGAGAGCAATTGATATTCTAAACTAACTGTTTTGAATATTTGTTTTAAACCAACTGTTTAAAACTTCGGTTAATTGAAATCAACTGATTTAAAGTGTACTGGTTGATCGAAACTACCTGTTTCGATAACCTTTTCTGTATTGACAAAAACTAACTGTTCTGTCAAGTTTGCTCTTTTATAACAATACACTAGGTTTTATTAAAAAGCTTCACTTTAAAGGTTTTCGAATAAAACCTGATTTCTTCTTGTTTTGTTTTTTTTTTTTTTTTTAAAACATATCTAATAAACTAACAGTTATTAGCATCAACTACGCAGTTTAATCATGCACACAGATAATTATAACAACTACGCAATTGTAAAACAGGTAATTATAGGATTTGCCAATTTTGTTCCTAGGGACCAATAATGACCTAGTTTTTCTATAACTTCAAAACTTCGCGTAGCTCCCACTGGCTTCGCCATGCTTGTTAGTATTCCGGTGAGATGAAGAATAGCTCCCACTGGCCTCGTCATCCCAAAAGAAAGAAAAATCTATCCTAGGGTCATTATTACATAAGGGGTTGTAAATGGCACGCAGGCCTCCCCATGAATATGTCAAGGGTCTAAGTTGGCAAATACTATAACGTATATATATATATATGTAAAATCAAACTGAAATTCATATATAGAACTCAAGTAATCACGCAATTATGTGTATATATGCAACAAAAGCAATATTATAACTACGAGAAAATAAACCTGGATCCGTTAAAATTATCTTGTCTCAATTATCAAAAACTTGGTTTTATAGCTGATTCGAAAAACAAACTGTTTTATGAATCCTAAAAGGAAAACTTTAAACGGTTTTAACTTTTAAAACTGAGATTTATAATAAATCATTTAATCCTTTTACCCAAAAATATTAAACTGGTTTTAACGATCCAAAAAACTGGCTTATTCGAAAAATTTTAATTTTTCCTAAGAGATTAATTAAAACTAATTTGAATAAGTTTTATCAGATAAAAGAAATCCCAAGTAAATTTATTTTGGATAAAATGTCTTAAAACCAAAACGAATTCTTTTGGGCCTAATAAGGGAAATTTGGCCCAAGACGGAAAAACCCTAGGTTTGACCCATGACCAATAACCAATGTTCACCACCACCGAATATGGTGGTTTTGGTCATCGTGAGACGCCGCCACCACCACGCTGGTGGTGTAGCTGCGGTCTAGCCGCGATCCGGCTATGGCCGATCGAGGTGCGGGTCTTGATCGAATGCGGTACCACCACCACTAGGCGTGGCCGTGAGGCAGCCTGTGGCGGTTGGTCTGGCGGCGATTAACGCCACCGCCTTGGCTTGGCCTTAGGGCAGCCGGCGGTGGTTGGATGTTTTCTTTCAACAACGCCACGCACCACCTCCACCAAAGTGTTTCCGGTGGTCGAGAACACCGCTGCTACCATCAAATCCGCCGATTGCCACCACCACAAACGATGGTGTGGCTTTCGATCGGTGGTTCGTACAACCAATCAACACCGCCACCACACGACCATGGTCACCATCGTTCTCGGTCGGCAACAACGGCAGCAAAAACGGTGCTGCTGCCGCTACCGTTGTGTGCGATCAAGAGGCACCCGTCACCACCAAACTGGTGGTGCGGTTTCGCTCTGGCCACCATCACCACCGCACACCGTCTGCCACCACGGTCCACCGCCTGCCGCCACCAAACTGGTGGTTTTGGCTTGGTAGTCACGGGATCGCCGCCACCACCTCTCTGGTGGTTCGGCTTGGCGTCCGCCGCCGCTGGGTGCGGCGGTTATTGCTGCCGCGAACACCGCCGTCTACCACCGCTTAAGCGGGTTCTGGTGGTTGCGGATTTTGTGAATCGATTTTGGTTTGTGGCATCGTTCGGCTACACAACCACTACCACCGTTCGATCATTGTTGCCATTGCTACTGGCCGGCGACGACAGCAGCATAAACGATGCCACCATCGCCACTGGCCGGCGATTAACAGACCACCACCATCCACCGCTGCTTTCGCAGCTTCTGGTGGTTGCGGTTTTGTCCCCTTACCACCGATCTGGTGGTGTTTTACCCACGGCCACCGTTCTTGGCCGGTGTTTGGGTTGACAACCAACGCCGCCACCACCACGCTGGTGGTGCGGTGGTGGTGTCACAATCGCAGCCATCACCAATCTGGTGATGGTTTTTTCCGGGTTTTTCGTACGAACAACAATTGAAACAATAAAAATCCAAAATTTACACGTAGATCATAATAAAAATCAGATTTTTAAACTTGTTAAATAACAATTTTAACGGATCATACGAAAGCAGATAAAACTGATAAACAGCTAAAACGATTTAACAATGGCTCTGATACCACTGTTGGGTTTTTGTGGGTATCCTTAGATCAAACTGATCCGAGGATTGTCTCAGATCTATCAAAACCTCGCTGGTTTGATATATCTCGTAGGTTTAATACACACTGTTAAAACCCACGTGATCAGAAACACGCTGTTTCTGATCCAATTATGCGGAAGCGATAAAACTAAAAACCCATTAAAGCCTAATGATCTTAATCGTTTGTAGCTCTAAACCTAAAGGATTAGGTTAGATTAAATTACCTGGATGCTTGAGAATTAGTCCACCCGTAATCAACCAACGAACGTTCTTCTAGCAGAACCGTGAAACCCGAACAACAAAACGACCCGAAGGGGGGGGTTTGTGCGCCGGTTTTGGGAGAGAGGAGGGGAGACAGGAAACTGATTGTTAACTGAAAAAGCTTAATGTTTTTCCTTAACCCATAGGCTTTATTTATATGGGAAGAAAATACAGTTTGAAAGTAATCCAGTTTCCATATTATAATTATCTCAAATCTTTTCCTTATTTTAATTAGCTGGAAAAGAATTTGCATACGATAATTATAATTTATATATTTATCTAATATATAAAATCTTTATTAATTAACTATTATATATTTATTTATCTTAATAAATATATAATATCCTAATTAATTAATAACCCTCCAACTTTGGTAATTCTGACTGAAATTACCCAATAGATTTATAATACACTATTATAAATCCTAACTCTCCATTTCGGGATTTCAACTAACTTGTTCGACTTATAGGTTCTCACAGGTGTGACCCTCAAGTGTCTTGTAACATTGGATGTGTTATCACTTGGTTTGTCAACTCTGCACATAATTCCTAACATTTTTTGCTAGATTATGTTTTGATATTTTGGTTGTTTTTAGTTGGTGAGTGTATATACGTACGTCTAAGTGGAGGTCTTTTCTAGGGTAGGTGTTTGTTGGATTGACTAAGGGGTTGTTCGGTTGTGGCTTAATGAGCTATATAACCTATATGGCTTATTCGCTCAACCATAAATAGTTGTTTGGTTGTGGCTTATTTGTTCAACAAGTGACTTAATCGATCAGCCAGGAAAAGTATGTCCTTTACATTCAGCTGTAATTATTCCAAAAATTCCCTTGTTAAACACTAAAGCTGGAGCAGCGCCTCACCCCTTCTAGCGATCCCTGTCATCTCCAAGAGACCTTCTCGTCACCATTCATCTCCCTCGTGGTCACCTCATCTCGTCAACTGATCATCTCAACCAACACTTCCCTTCTTCCTTCATCTTCTTTGTTGTTTATTTTTTAACCTAAAGCTCCTATTACACCTGTAAATTTTTGCTTTTTTGTGAATCCCTGCTGCATTCACTTCCTTTGTTGTGGCAGATCGAGAAGAAGTGGGTTTAGTAGGTTAATTGGCTGTGATAGGTTGAGCAGAAATTATTAATTTAAAGTTCATTTGGTTCCTATGTTACCTTCTGGAAATTGTTTGGTTTAATGGGGTTTTCCTTCTCTCAAGAAGATGAAGTGGGTTTTTCAAAAATTAAATTCAAGAAGATGAAGTGGGTCTTTGAGATTAGGGCTGATTTTAGGTTTTTATATGTGTTGCTTTTGTTGAATTTATAGGATTGTTTGGAATGTAACATATCATGATCGGTGATGGTTCTGTTATGTGTTTCATGCAATTATTTAAATATGTGATAGTGATTTCACTGATGTGGTCTTGAGTGCAGGTTTCGATCTCAGCCCTGCAGCATTGAGTATTTAGGAACAATGCTGATGGATTACAGCAAGTTTAGTGAGTTTCCCTCAACCTCCTCGATAAGTTTTGTGATTTTATTTTATGAGAGTTTAACCTCCCAAGTCCAAGCATTCATAATTGGGATGCAACCATGAGCAATGATGAAAGCAGTCCCTTGAGTTGGTGTATCCGATATGTTCTATATCATCAATTATCTGTTGTCTTCTTCTTATTCTGTTCCTCAGAACTCATAACCTTCTTTTTGTGATGATAAATTCCTTCCTACTATGCTTATATTTTTTGAGGGAATTCCACCTTATTCAGCATCCAGACCTGTGATTTGGAATTAACTCAATTAAGCTACAATTCTTTAGTAATTGGTTTACTCACATCACATAGAAAATGTGAGGGTGCGTTTGGTAGTAGAAAATTGTTTTCATATTTAGAGAAAACGTTTTCAGAAAATGGAGTTGAGTTTTCATTTTCAGTTTTCTAAAAAAATTTTAGAAAACGCATTTGGTTGAATCGGTGGAGTTTTCATTTTTCATTTTACAAATTTATAAACGCGTTTAGAAAATTTTGGAAAACTATTGAAATTGATTTTCAAATTTACATAGAAGTTAGAAAACAAAAAAATTTAATTTTCATGGAAAACTTTTGAAAACTGAATGAACCAAACGCGTTTTTTAAATTTTCATTTTCCTTGGAAAACTGGAAAATTTTCCACAACCAAACGTACCCTAAATGTTGGGTTTTTTCTACTTATTTTAGCGGTCTGGAATAAGTTAAGTACATATCTTAATGTCATGATGTACTTTGTTTACTTTCTAGAGTTAAAGATACAATTTTTTTCTTTCAAATGGTGCCTACACAACAGGATGACAATTTTTTAGTATTTTGCTTCTCTTAGACTATAGAATATTCTAATAAGGTTCAGGTTTCTAGCTAGAATTTATATTTTCTTTTTGTGTTTCAGGAACAATAATCAACAGAAAAGTGTGTTATCAGAAGAACAATGACTTCAACTTGTGTTCTCATAATGGACCAATTGTGAGTTTTATAAAAGCTTTTCCTTCATATCTGTGAACTTCACTTTTTGTTGGTTTTTAGGGTACTACTTGGCTGACACTACCAAGTACTTCTGAATCAAATTGGTTTTCCAACTGATGATTTCTAGAGCTTGTTCAACCGTTATCCTATGTATAAGTTGTAAAGTTTTAACGAAGGTTGTTTATAGTGAACGGTTGATTGTTTTTGATATAAAATGATTGATTCGGGGGTTATTGATTATGTAGGTACCAAAGTAGCAAAACTTGCATATATGTAGGTAATATACATGCTTAACTGAGTTGACTCTTAAACATATCATTTGGGATCTTTGATGTTACAAAATAGTCCTTGTTTTCAATAGCATTACTTTGGTTGAATGACTTTTTGTTGTTGTTGTTGTGCAGTTGCTTCGATTTGTTATGCCCATTTGACAACTGTGCAGATGGTGCAATTTGTGAAGTTGATGACATGTTTGATGTGACATCGAGCCATTGTAATGGGGGAAGCACAACACGTGGTGGTTTCACTCAAATATCAAAACTTCATGAAAAAGTAAGCAGTTCAATGTTCATGGAACCTATAGAGCTGCCACCAAGAACATTTAACCAAAGGAATTTGGTACGATCAATTATTCTTTGCTGATGATAAGAGGCTATTTGGTTCGAATAATTCAAAGGAATTTGATGGACTTGAAATGACAAAGTCTCATATGCACATGCATGATTTGATTAATGGCTAGCATGGTGATGCTGATGCTAATTCTACTATATTAAATTGAGTTGTTTGCTTATTGGCAATTTTAATTTCGTACATTGCAAATCACATTGGTAATTTTGCATTGTTTGTATGGTACAATTCGGCCAATGCATGAAAAAGTTGGTTGTAGTGGGTTAACAGAAATATTAGGCTTCTTGTAATCCTTCTATTACATATTTTAATTATTCATTTGCAATCGTTTTGTGTATATAATTTTATAAAATGTTATTAATGGTTGATGCATTTTATGGATTCACTGAATTGCTATCATTATGTTATAACATCGCTTAATTCAAAAAAAGAAAATCGGCACTTAGAATTTACGTTGAATGTCCTTTATTTTGATTTGTGTTTAATATAGATTGAAGGGTTCAAAGTCATTTATGACATCTTTATCTAGAAGAACAAACAAAGGTTAAAGATGAATATAGTAGCTTACTCTAAAAGATAGATTAGTTCGTATAAACGGTTTAATTCATACATGCTTTAATGAAAAAACAATCAAACGACATTTAAAAAAAAAATATGATTCTTGTTTGATGAGCAAGAAAATAGTTATTCAAAGTGGCATAAAGAATAAACAACCCAAACGCATATTATTGACTATTAACCTTAAATTCATTATATGACTAATTGACATATTAACAATGATATCAACAAATTAATTCTTGATAACCATACAAAATTATAAAAATAAATAAACTGAATTTGAGATTTGAGATTTGAGATTGCGGATTAAAAATCCCGCTGCAACGCGCGGGTACCCAAACTAGTTAGACTAAATGTACACTTGAGATTAGTTTGTATGATGTATAATAATTACAAAGTGTTAAATACAAATAATTTTGGATTAATAATCACTTATAAAATTAAGTGATTATTAATTAAAAGTTATTGTATCAATATATAGATAAACAAAAAACAAAAATATACTCATTAATCCATAATTAGCTTATAAAACACATTTAAATATAAACTTTGTGTTATGATACGTGAAAAATCCGTTAGAATGTCTTACATTCATCTCAGCAAATATATAATGCAGATTGATACACAAGAAATTCTAAACTTAATTTTATAATGTAAACTTAATAATCACTTAATTTTATTTTTTTATTTTTTTCATATATTGATACGATATTTTTAATTATAATATTCATTTAATTATCATGTTTATTACTTGTCCTATTCATTTAATTATTATATTTTCTTGATTATTTTTTCCATTTAACTTTTAAAAAAAATTCATTGCTGTAAATATAAATATTAAATAAAACCATTATTTCACTTATGAACTTTTTGGTTTCCCGTATTAACTTCCTTTAAACTCTTGTTAATTACCTTATTCACATTTTGATTTTCCTTATGAATTCGGATTAAGAAAATTGGGACAACCAAATTTCGTACACAAAATAAAAGAAAATTAATTCAAAAAATAGTCAAATTTAAATGATAAATGGATATAAAACCAAATTCACGAGATAAAGAAAAGAATTTAATTATATAAGTAAATCTTAATTTATCTTTCAAAAATAATTCATGTTTCAATATTATCATTTATTAAATTCATTTTTTTTATCAATTTATAACGCTTAATTAACCGTAATCGTTGATACAAAAATAAATATGAATGACTCAGCTAGACATAATACAAGAAGTAGGAAACAACTACAATTTGCCGCATAAAAGCTGAAGAATTTAATGAAATTAGTGGGCATCAAGTCGCCGAGTTTTTGACCAAATGGGTATTTTAAAAAAACATATTTACCAAATGGGTGTTGTTTTAAATATATTTATCATTTAGGTGTAGTTTTCTATTTAATGGAATTTTAATGTCTAAACATATTTACAATTTAGGTGTAGTTTTCTATTTAATGGACTTTTAATGTTTTTTTCCTATTTTTCTTTACTTTTTTTAATTATTTTTTTGTTGCTGAATTTTTAATGTTTTTTAAAGATCATATAAATAAAAAATAAAAAGCTTATGTACGCTTAAGTAAAAAAATATATAAAACAATAATACGATTCTGAAAAAAATCATATAAAAACAAACCCGTCCGAAAACCTGAATATTAAAAATGGTATAAAAATGGTGAGGAGTTTGGGTTGGCATTTTCAGAACCAAACCTACCGAAAAACCCGAACATTTTAGATATTTTTTTATTAATGTGAGTATTAATATATAGTATTAATATGTTTCGAAAAAATTATATTGAAAAAAAATCTCAAGTACGGTTAAGTTTTTATTGAAAAACCAACAATAAAACTCAAGTACGGTTAATGTTTTTATTAAAGTTTAAGTACGATTCAGGTTTTCGGTTAATGTTTTCGGGGTGAGCAAAACCTGTCCAACCCAAACTACCCGTTTAAAACCTGAATCATACTTAAACTTTAAAACCAAGACCCGAAAACCTGATTTAATTGAGTTTTATAAAAACATTAACCGTATTTGAAAACATTAACCGAAAACCTGAATCGTACTTAAACCTGAACTGTACTTGAGTTTTATTGTTGTTTTTTCAATAAAAACTTAACCGTACTTGAGATTTTTTTTTCAATATATTTTTTTCAGAACATATTAATAGCATATATTAATACTCACATTAATAAAAATATATTTAAAATGTTCGGGTGTTTCGGTAGGTTTGGTTCTGAAAATGCCAACCCAAACTCCTCACCATTTTTATACCATTTTTAGTGTTCGAATTTTCGGACGGGTTTGTTTTTATATGATTTTTTTTCAAAACCGTATTATTTTATATATTTTTTTTACTTAACCGTACATAAGCTTTTTATTTATATGATCTTTAAAAAACATTAAATAAATCAGCAACAAAAAAATAATAAAAAATAGTAAAAAAAAAGTAGGAAAAAAGGCATTAAAAGCCATTAAATAGAAAACTACACCTAAATGGTAAATATGTTTAGGCATTAAAAGTCCATTAAATAGAAAACTAGACCTAAATGGTAAATATGTTTAAAACAACACCCATTTGGTAAATATGTTTTTTAAAAACACCCATTTGGTCAAAAACTTTCAAGTCGCCTTTTAGTTTTTGTCATTTCCTTTTTCATAATATATAATAGTATTTTTCTAATAATAACAAATCATTTTATAGTACAAATTTATGGGTAAAAAGATCCTCATGTTTTTCTTTCGACTACTCTACAGTCTACACCCACCCATGACTTTTTTGCCTTCTCCGAACCTAGATTTAACATTTTAAATAATATTAGGAAAAAACATCACCTACAAAACAAATTTTTAATCTTCAAAAAGCTATTCTTATTATTAATTATATTGATGTTTTTAACTTTAGTGTAATTATCATGACTTAGGATCACGTGAGACCAAACTGTTATCGTGAGACCGCGTGAGACCAATACCTAACGTATGAAACTTCACAAAAAAAGACACCGTGAATGTACATAAAACTCGAATACGCAGACCTAAAAATCACTTTCGATGCAAAAAAATATCAAAAATAAGCTAAAAATCGAAACCTTCACAGCTCAAGTTCTGTGAAGGTTACATATATATAATGCGAACCTTCACAAAAAAACTGCTGTGAAGGTTTCGTTTTTTAACCTTTATTTGGAAAAAAAATTCGATAGTGTTTTTTAGTATGTTTTAACGATGAATGTTAAATGTTTTTTACCTTCACAAATGTTTTGATGTGAAGTTTCAAGTAAAATATGTTTTTTTTAAGAGGAATCCCAGACCACATTGGGCCCAGACTAATCCTCGGCAATTTTGGGCCGAAGCCCGACTGCTAAAGCATGCAGCCCGGGGTCGAAGCCCCCGTACCTCCAGAATGCGTCCCCCAGGGCTCGAACTCAGGTTCACCACTATGTAGTGCCCAAGCCTTACCACTAGGCTAAAACTCCTTTGGTTCAAGTAAAATATGTTGGTCTCACCGGTCTCACCAAAAATGCTTGGTCTCACCAAAACTTAACTCAATTATCATTTTATACAAAGTTTAATACCCGCAACTTTAACCAATGCACAATCATTTGCAATTTTGTAATATTGGGGAGTTACCTGACCGCCACCCACCTCCACCACTGCCGCCAGCGGGAAAAACCCAGGTTCACACCACCACCATCGAACCGCCACCACCACCACCACCATCGACCCACCACCACCACCTTCAACCCGCAGCCACCCAGAACCACCATCCCTACCGCCAAGAACCTCCCACCGTCGTAACTAACTGCTGGTAACCGGTTGTGCAGGTCACAATACATACAATAACAAAAAAAGTAAAGTTTGATACATCAAAAAACATTTTTGAGGTGGATACACACAATAACATTTCGGATATAGTTTGATACATTGTTGAAGAACTATCCCCTACTTTATATATTGATAATGTAAAGTAATTATTTAAAATCGATATATATATATATATATATATTACTCCAAAAAAATTATATATATATATATATATTACTCCAAAAAAAAATTATAGATCATATTTAAATAATTTTTTTTAATTTTTATTAGCAAAATATAACTAAGAATATAAACAAAAAACGTGAATAATTTTGTTATAATATTGATTAATTGATTAATTTTGTTATAATATTGTACAAAATTATTGTAAATATTAAGAGGATAAATCAATTAACTCATATATTATTTTTTTTAGACATTTTTCAAACTTGATTACTATTATTGAATGGAAACCAACTTCGAATTACCTAGAAGAGACATTTTTCAAACTTGGTCACTATTTTATAAAATTAACCTGACTTTTAACACTAAAAAAAATAACTCTAAACCAACACTAAAAAAAGCACTAAATTAAAGTTTTGATTGTAACAATAATAAACTTTTAATATATTAAAGTTTTGATTAATATATGTACATTTAATTATAAAAGTTAAATAAAATAGGGGATAGTTCTCCGAAATGTATTAAACTATCCCCAAAAATCTATTGTGTGTATCCAACTGCCAAAAATGCTTTTTAATGTATCAAACTTTATTTTTTCTTCTATTGTGTGTATCAGTTTACCAAAATTACAAGTCATTTTGTAACACAATTAAAGAAAAAATAAAGTTTGATACATTAAAAAGCATTTTTGGTAGGTTGATACACACAATAGATTTTTAGGGATAGTTGGATACATTTTGGTGTAGTATCCCCAATAAAATATTAGTATTTGTTTTGCAATTAATGAAGTTTTAGTAACATTTTCATAATTTTCCTTTAAACCACATGTACAAATCTATATAATTCACTATTAGGATAGGCAAACTTGTTATAAAATTTGAAGATTGATACCTTTTGTTTGTTATTTGCTATGGATTTTGTTCAATATCTTATTACCATCTATTATGATTTTCTATTAAGTGGAAAGGTAATATAATCATTTTACAAATAAAAAAAATAAAATCTAAAAGCTATTCCCCCCCCTTCAGAAAAGCACCTCGACGCTTCCTTATAAAATTCCCCACTTCCTCCGTAGATCCAATCGTGAAGCCAAAAATGAGATATGGTCCAAACCAAAACAGTTACAAAGTTGATTTATGTTTTTGAATTAGGTTTTGATTTTGTATATGATTTTTAATTTGATGGATTGTATAAAAAACATTCTGATGAAATTCTATAAATTTGTGATTTATGTTTTAATGTTGGTTTTTATTTGAATTTACATAGTTTTGTTATCAAATGTTCTTGGTTCATTATTACATAATTGAAGTAGATAAATATTTGAGAAGAAAAAGTATGTAATTAGTTAGAAAATGGTAAAGTAGGAGAAAAAAAGGTAAAAGGATCAATTTATTTGTGTGTTTAAGAGCATACCCAACAACTTCTTTAGAATAGAAAAAATAGAGATTTTGAACGAATTTTAGCTTCAAAAGATTTTCAAAACGGAGAAAGTAAGAAAGATAATGCAAAAATCTTCAAATTGGAAGAAGTCTCAAAAAATGATTACCATGAGAGAGAATTAGGGGACCTTTACTTGATCACTTGCCCGGTAATATTTTAATCTCTCAAAACCATATCGTACACAACAATTTATCCGGTAAGCTCTTACCAGGTAAGAGTTGACGATCTCACTTACAGCGTAAGACTCCCGGTTCATGCTATCACTCTTACCAGGTAAAATTCTAGTCATTTTCATGTTCGTCCCATAAGGTAAATTGATCTGATAAGCATTTACCGGTAATGTAAACATTAAGTAAACGGCCCTTTAGTTTTTTTATTATACTTCACCAATAAATTTTTAAATTGATATGTATAGGAGAGAAAAATAATATTTTATTAGATATATATATATATATATATAATATTTTATAGGATAAGTAATGATGTTATCTTCAAAATGGAGAATCTCTAAGAGTTGAATGTATTTTCTTATAAAGATTTTTAGACTTTTAGGGGCCGTTTACTAAACACTAACTCAGGTAAGCACCTACCAAGTCATATTACTTTACAGGAAACACATGGCAAGGATCAACAATCTTACCCAAGTAAGAGCGAAGGTAAGGATGAGACCCTTACTCGGCAAAAGAGGGTCGTCATATTTTACCACGGTTAGCACTTATCGGGTAAATTGTTGCATACAATACCGTTTTTGTGAACTAAAATCTTACCCGGTAAGTAAGTGATAGTGTTGAATTTTGTTGGTAATCACTTACTCGGATAAGCGTTTGGTAAACAAGATCTTATTCTCTATTTTGAAGAATTTTTAAAGAAGGTGTAGGAGATGCTTTGGAGATGTAGTATGTAGGGGTGTAAGTGAAGTGAGTTGTTCGTGAGCTACTCGGGATCGACTCGTTAAAAGCTCGACTCGAGCTCGAGTTAAACGAGCCCGAGCCGAGCTCGAGCCTTATTTCGAGCTCGTTTAATAAACAAGCTCGAGCTCGAGCTTTTACAATTAAGCTCGTGAGCCTAAACGAGCCCCAACTAATATATATATATTATATAAATATATATTAAACAATAACTATTAAATAATTAAATACTAAATAATAAAAATGTTAAAAAATAAAAAATACATATTAAATATTGATTTATAGGTAAACGAGCCGAGCTCGAGCTCGTTAAATTCTTGACGAGCTCGAGCTCGAGCTTGACACATAAGGCTTGAAACGAGCCGAGCTCGAGCTCGAGCTTTATACACTTAAACGAGCCGAGCTCGAGCATAATCGAGCTCGAGCTTGGCTCGACTCGTTTACACCCCTAGTATTATGTAATAAATAAAGGTAATGAACCAAAATCATAAAAAAAGTCAAAAAGCATAGGGACCAAATCCTAACTTACTCTAAAACTTAATTCAAATCTATTATTACTTTACTTGTTGGATTAGGCCCTTTTCTTTTTTCCATTCCAGGGCCCATCAAGCCAGCCGCCGTCGATCCACCGCCGTCGCATCTGCCACCGCCACCGCCACCATGTCTCCCAAAGTAGATCTCGGAGACACCACCAATGGAACAGATCACGATCCTTTCTCCGGTGGTAAAGTTCGTCGGAAAGCATCCATGGCCAGAAATTTCAGAGGTGATTATATCGATGTTCGATCCAAGCCCTATCTCATGAAAATACTCGACAAACAAGGTAAAGCCAACTGGATTATATTATTAAGTGCTTAATGCTGATATTTAGGTCATCAATTGCAGCTAGTTTAAATTACTTGAATTCAATCGGATATAATATGAGCTTTCAGATGTGTAAGCTTTTTCAGGCAGCTGGCAATATATGAAGTTGAGGTTTTCAATCATAAGTAGTTGAACTTGTGATATAGTCTCAGTATGTTAGGAATCAGTAAGTGTATATGCTGCCATTATGCAATTTATGCTTTTTATTATGCTAGATAGCAAGGCCTTTGTCAATTGGAGAAATGAAACAGTCCAAAATAATCTATATTGTGTTATTTAGATGAAAGAAAGTGAAACATCATGCTGGAACACAAGGCAGTGTCAATGAGCAGAATGATGATTTATCGTGAACAGGCCTATATGTCTGCGCGAATAAGCAGGTTTGGCCATTAAGCTCATTATTAGTAAACACACCCTTAGATGGTTATGAGGTATGACTAGCCAAAGTGAAATCACCTTGTCCAGTTAGAGTGACAGCTGAGATAGAGTGATCTCAAGGTAGAGTGGGACTTTGCATGTAGGACTAGTTATCTCATAACTAGATATAGATCAGAAAAATGATACTTGCTTAACAATAACATGTTCTCTGGAAACAAGTCTAACGCCAATCGTACGGCAAACAATCTTGTAATGAGAAAGACAAGGAATAACAGTTACCTTGGATTGGGTCTTATCATATTTCCAACCATATTCGCTGAGCACATATGATTTTGATATGGCAGACACATCGACTCTTGACACTGACCAGGAGAGAGCCCTTTGATCACAATGTTCAGACAATTCTCATTCACCACATCCTCTACAGAAATGACTGACTTTGTAACCTTGATTAGCTTTAGTTTGTATGCACCACTGAAGAGAAAACTCCTTTAATTTGTGGGAAAGGATAAATCTCCTAATTAGTGCAATGGAGGATGATGTTGAACTGTACTTGATAGATTCGCTAACTACTATTGTTCACCATCTTCAATTGGCATTTCAAGTTGATTTTACACATCTTGTTTTTACCTTCAGAGTTCAGTCCCGCACAGTGCAAATCGACGAATCCCCCCCCCCTCCCTGTCTTCTTTGCACGAGTCTGGTACTTTGTCTAGGCATTTGAGAAAGTTTCATAATTTATTATTTTGTCGACAATCTGTTTATTGCCTTATCATAAGCACCAATATTTAACCACCCCAAATCCATTAATTACGTTTTCACCATTATTTCAAGTAATGTTCTTTTAACATCACTCCTCCGATACTGTTCCTTATATTCATTATAAATGCATTTCATTTCTCAAAATGAAAGAACCCCTTCCTACTCCATACGCTTTCAATGAACGCTCTTCTTTTCTGCTAGATTTTGATACAACTGTAATGAGAATGCTGTGAATCTGTTTTGGCATTATCCCTAAAGAGGATGATATATCACTTCAACTCTTGAAGGACTTGCCAATCAGTCCTAGCTTTAAGAATCTCCAGCTGGCTTGATATAAATCTGAAGCGTTGATGCTGTTGTGCACCGTTAAGCCCGAGCACATGATTATATAATATTCTAGAATACTTAGAAGGGGTATTTTGGGTACTTCTGTTAATAGAGGTCTAGTAAACAATAGGAAGGTTGCAAGAGGGGTGAGCTGTGCAGAAAGTTAGTGAGTTCGTTCTATATGGAGAGTTTTAGCCTCTCGAAAAGATAGATTGTTCTTTGTTTAACCACTGCTGAAATACATCCTCACATAAAGGTCTATAACGATCGTTCTTTTATTTTTCACTCAAAAATCAGTCCAGTTCATACCAGATGCCAAAGTTTGTGGCATTCTTTAGGCAGCTTTCTTTTGCACTCAACATGCTTAAGCCAATTTCATTTTTGAGGAGCATGATAGATGTAGTGGACAATACAGATGCTTATTTGTTCGCAATCACTTACTGTATCTTATGAACCTATTTTTCTAAAGGGCATGTCCTCTTTTCTCATGCAGGTGACAGGGGAGTCCTCTTTGCTGACAAAGTTCTGAAGTTTACAGCTCTAGGAAAGATGAAACGACGAATTATGCTAATTACTGATTTTGCCATCTATGTTGTTGATCCGGAGGCACGTACACTTAAAAGGCGGATTGCCCTTGCCGCAGTTGAGAAACTTTGTTTGAGTGAATTAAGCGACAATTTTTTTGCCGTCATCGTTCCAACCGAGTATGATCTTCTCTTGGCTAGTACTCGGAAGACTGAGATTGTAAGTTTGTTGGTGGAATCTATGAAGACCACATCAAACTATGAATTGGAAGTTCACTTATCTAACAGGTAACACAAATACTATCTCTGCATGCAGATTGTACTTTCCTTTTTAGTTTTTTGCTAGTGTATCTGCATATCTGTGAAAAAGTGATGCGCTTTTTGATCAACTGCCTAGAGACTTTTATGTATATATGCAAAAAAAAAAAAATAGCCCTTAAAGTAACTGCAGTATATGCTGGTTTTATAAAAGGTAGGAGAGATGTATGGTTAATGAATACATAGTGAAAAACTAAAAAGTTGGCACTTGACATCAATACATATCTGATTTAAGTTGTAAGATCCAATCCTCAAATGGTTAGGAAGCTGGGACCCCATTTGGGGTTTGATTTTGAAAAGGTATAATTGTGAGCATACATAGCTGATGATTATCCTAGTTTATGATCCTATTTCTTCATACAATTTACCTCCATTTTATGTTCTTTCTTTTACGGGGTTCCATCTTGGTTCTCCTTTAATACGTCCCTCAATCATGATCCCACTTAACCTCATCCCCATCTAAGAAGATGAACATGCTGAAATGTCAAATAGCCAAGATAAATAATATAAAAGATGTCAGTTTGTGGGTCCTATTTACTTGCAAGATGAGCCCCACTAAATGAAGAAGGTAAGTGACGTGTAGCATGATTTATAAAATTTTGAGGAAATGAGTTCCAACTTCCAATAGGAGTTCTTGAGGACACATAACTAGGGTAGCACACTAGGCGTAACGTAAGGACCTGTAGCTAGCATGGGTAAGAAGAAGGCAGTTGGAGAGGACGAGGGAGGTTGAGGGCAGGATGGGGGGAGATTTAGAAAGTTGATCGATAAGGTTACCGATACTTACCTTTTCTATGTTCCACTTCAATTACTTCTTTTTGTTGGTTAATGTTTGCTAGTCTTTGTCAAAACCTTTTTGCTTACACTTTTTTGCGAGAGAAGGGGAGGGAGGGGGGATCTTTACGAAAACAGCATAGTCTTCACTTTCGGGTAGAGGAAACTTCTATAATCCAAAATAGATAAAAGCTAAAATTTTGATTATGTATTACTTTTTATTTCAAATATAAGAAGGAAAAAGTATGCTGTTTTTTATGCTAATGGAGAAATGCAATAGAGTAATAGGAGACAATACTAGATAATATGGGCAGATGTAGCCAAAGTAGATAGAGGCCGTGGATTGCAAATCCACCATCCATGGGTTCAATTTCCATTGCATATTCCTACTCCTAGACCATACTTACGAGTAGGATATTTGCTTATTTTTTTTTTATAAAGATTCTGATATGGCCTCACATAAAAGCATATTAGCACTACACCATTACGGTTAAGCTCCATCTTTGACGATTTAGATATATATATTTAGTAGTTGCATATTGCTTATTCAGTGCTTGTGTTGTTTGCTACATTTGCAGCTTTGAGTACAATGCTTCTTCCGAGGTAGTTAAAGAAATTCAGTTTGAGGAGGTTGAAGGTAAACTATGCAACCCTTATCTTCTGCTTTCATTTCTCAAATATTTTCTTGAATTACAATGACATCTTCTGCACCAGAAGCTTATATTTTACATAAATTTCAGGTGGAACCAGAACAAAAATCGCAAACAAGTAAAAAGATGTTCATGCCAATCATTCTTCGTATGTCGTAAGCAATTCATTCTTGATGCCCTTCTGTAAAGGCATTTTAAAAATTCTTTTACCTTGCTAGTAATTTCAGTACACACAATGTAAACCACCCATCATACAAACTCTTACCCTTCTGTTATATAATTGTTTTCATGTGCAAGTGCAACTTTCAAAATTAAACCCAATTGGACATGACTTTGTGTTATTAATATTATCAATCTTTCTCAATCTACCCTCCCAACTATTTTGTGTTATTAGAGCCGGCGTGAACCTGTTCGAATGTTCTCCACCAATTTCGCGACCTCCGCCATTTTAGGCCTCTGCTCCGGCGACTTTGTGACACATTGCATTCCTATCTGTAGCATCTCAACCATCTCCTCTTCTATATTTGGATACCTCAAAAGCTCCACATCGAAAACCTCTGCGGTCCATTCCTCCTGAACCACCGACTGAACCCATCTCACCAAGTGGACGATCTCGTTCCCGCATGTTGCATGTGTCGGTGACTTTCCGGTGAGAAGCTCGAGAAGTAAAACCCCAAAAGAGTAGACATCCGAGGGTTGGTAGACCTTCCTGGTGTCGATGATTTCCGGTGCTTGGTATCCGCCAGTTCTCATCACCGGTGCCACCATCGGAGTCATCATCACGGCCAGGCCCAGATCGGAAACACAACCGTAGCGGTGATTGTCGAGGAAGATGTTGGAGGCTTTGATGTTTCCATGAACAAGCTTTCCGCTAGCTTGTGTGTGGATATGAGTTATCCCTCTTGCTGCTCCTACTGCTATTCTCAATCGGCTATCCCAGTCTAACGGAGTCCTACTCGCTCCTCTTTTTGCTGCAAAATTACAACTTAACCCCCATGAAAACAATAAACTTGTAGAAATTAGAAATGGGATCGACTTTTTAATTAAAACATACCATGCAACAATGCAGAAACGCTCCCTTGATTGTAGTAATCATACACCATTAACTTTTCATCTTTGGAGTAGTAATAAGCCCTAAGAGGAACCACATTTTCATGTCTTATGTTTCCAACAATTTCCATTTGTTGCTCAAACTCTCGTCTTGCCACGTTTACGTCTTTTAATCTCTTCACCACGACTGCACTTGAATCCTCCAATGCCGCTTTATAAGTTGTGCCAAAACTTCCCTTTCCGAGCACCTCCGCAGAAGCCCGAAAAAGATCCTCCAAGTTGAACGCAAGGTTACTTCCCTCGAAGAAAACAAGATTTCCGTTCCCATTTTGGCTTCTTGATCGCAATTTGTCTGTGCCCTTTTCTAACTTATCCGACATCCGCAAATCCTCATTTCTACCTTCTTTCTTTGAATATCTAAAAACCATCAGCAATGCAAGTAATCCCAACGCTAACACGCAACCACCAATCACGATTCCGAGGATTGCAGGTTCCCCCAGTTTTGAGGACTTCTTTGGTGCTTGGCTGGTAGGAGAAAAATCCGGAAGGGATGAAGTTTCAGGAGAAAGATTGTTTCCGAGAAAAGCCGAGCTCGGAAATTTCGAGAGAGACCTCGGCACGGTCCCAGTGAGATTGTTGGTCGACAAATCAAGAACTTGTAAGCTCGCGGTACTGAAATCGGGGATCTCACCGGAAAGCGAGTTGTTAGCGAGACTCAAAGCTGTGAGGTGGGTTAAACTTGAAATGGAAGGAGAGATGGTTCCATTAAACCCATTGTGGGATAGATTAAGAAGAGAGAGATTATTCCAGACAGATAAATTAAAAGGCAATGGACCATAAAAGCGATTGCATTGGAGATGCAGAGCTGTTAAGTTCCTCAGATTGAGAAAATCAGACGGAAAAGGACCCGATAAGCCATTGGATCTCAGACTCAAGATCTGAAGGTTGGATAGCCGAGAAAGAGTGTTCGGAGGTATCGGGCCACGAAGACTAAGCGCAGGCAAACGAAGAGCAATGACGGCTGAACGATGATGATCACACGTTACCCCGGTCCAGTTACTACAAGCCGATGAATTCACATGCCAGTTGATGACACGAGAATGCGGTATCTTTTGAATAAAATCGAGCAAGATTTTCTTATCTTGTATAGGCTCAGTGGCAACCAGAGAGAAAAACAACACAAGTGCAACGAAAACGAAGTCATTCTTCGTGTTCACCATCCACATTCCCTCCCAGAAGCTACAAACCTACAGAATGAGTATATGAATATACATATATATATATATATATATATATCTGTGTGTATATGTGTGTGTAAGCAAGGTAATTAATAAAGAAAGAATTAAAAGACACTTGGTTGAATGTAATTGAGTTAATGGTAAAAGATAACGTAAAAAGAAAAAGGTAGAAGGTCACTCACTACCAATTGGGAAACAGATAGATCTGATGGAGGTTGTTGA
Source organism: Centaurea solstitialis (assembly GCA_030169165.1). NCBI lineage: Eukaryota > Viridiplantae > Streptophyta > Magnoliopsida > Asterales > Asteraceae > Centaurea > Centaurea solstitialis. The sequence goes on from CM058043.1 coordinate 64,474,259, forward strand.
TGAAAAAGAAGCTCCAAGCAATGGGGGTTTTGTTTGTGTAGATGGAAAGAGAATGGAAGCGAAACTGTGCTCAAAATCTGTAACAGTTAGATACAATATATATATATATATATATAGAGAGAGAGAGAGAGAGAGAGGGAGGTTATAAATAGGATATGGAGAAGGAGATGGGGGGTATAAGTAAGTATAGAGAGAGATGGCGGGATAACTGGAAGAAGCACATGGTGGTGGAGTGTAGACGAAGGACAACTCAAAATCTCTTTAATCAAAGTTAAAAATTTAACTCTCTCTCTCTCTCTCTGCAAACTAACTGGCTTTTCTAAAACTAGTCTAACATTTACGACATCTTTTTTAACATAAAGAAAATAACAATAGCTTTATCTTTTTAGACCACTCCTACAATATGTAAAATAAGGAAAAAAAAACACTAAAATATGGGTTAAACATACACGCTTCCACGTATACATTTTGCACTATATTATAAGAGCATCGTAATCATTTTAATCACTTAATCGTCCTGTGCTAAACCATTCAGCAACTAGCAAATAGCCCCCTAAACATGACCTCTATTGTAGTGTTTTGACTTTTGATGGTGGGTCAGAGATATTTGTAGCCATTGTGGTGTTGTTATATGTAAAATAACATGTTTTGATATATGCGTTCTGATTATTAAAACAATTGGATAGACTTTTCTTAAGAAAAAGAAGTACATGAAATATTGATTTGTGCGACAAAAGGAAATTTTATATTGTACATTAGAAAACACTTCTAATAACAAGATTTGGATCTAAAATACATAAATAACATTGGGATTTTAAACTACAGAATACAAAACTTATCAACCTCATCATCAGCTTGCTTTCCAAAAGAAAGCAATAAAGTGAGCCACAAATAGGAAAAAACTGCATCAATATAAATGTGCTTTTTTGATGTAAAATAGATAATAGGATTAATGCAGTAATCAAAATCAGTTACTAGTCAATTTTTTATAACTAATTCTCTAATATTTAACAAGAGGAGTATACTAAAAATGTGAAGATAAATCACGTGGTCAGGTTAACGAAATAGCAGAAGCCAAAAGGTATTTCTTCCATAATGTTATATTAAAACGTATTTTTAGTTCTTTAAAAGTTAAATACTAGAATGACTTGATTACTCATTTTGACAAAAAAACATAAAAACAATGACCTAACCAAGTTTTCTTTTATCAGATATCATCTTGACATTTTGAACAAATAACTTTAAGGCTATGGTTTAATTCCTTCATCTAATGCTCGTTAAAAAATCCATTAAATGATGGGCATATATTTTTAATAATTTCCGTTTTCTACTGTTCTACCTAATCAAAAACAATATGGACCAAACTTATAAAAGAAGATGAAAATGCCTCTCATTTAATGAATTAAAGGAAGAAATCAAATCCATGTGTTTTTAGTATAACCATAATGGTCATCTTAAAAGTTTTATTTTTAACAAAACCACAAGGAGATAGTTTGTAGTTTACTCAAACTTTCATAATACAGAGTTTTTTATAATCTTAAATCAAAAAATTATGAATATATTTGATTTCCTATATCAAATTTAGGGTATATAAGTAAATGAAGTTAGAAGTATATCAACAGATCAGAGTGGCGCAGCGGAAGCGTGGTGGGCCCATAACCCACAGGTCCCAGGATCGAAACCTGGCTCTGATATAAAAGAGCGGCTTCCGTACAACTTTTTTTTTATTTCCATCTTATCCCATAACGACGTCGTTTTGAAGCAACGGCTACGATTTAATCAGACCATGAAAACAGAAACCCGGCGATATATCGGGTTGCATCCAATCCAACAACACGACAAAATCTCTGGCTGGAAGCTTCAAATGAAAAAAAGTAAAACTTATTAAAATAACGAGAAAAAGAGAAGAACAGAAAAAACCCTAATTCTTGAATTTGCTTTTAAAATATCGCGAGAAGAGAATCCGACCCGAGTCTGCAACCTCCGATTATCTCTCATCCCTTGAAGATCTCCTTCACTTGTAAGCTATTTCTCGCTATTTTCTCCCACGTTTTTATTTTTTCTTTTATTTTCTCTTTCAAAAATTCTATGTTGAATAAGTCCTCCTATTTAGAACCCTAATTTTCTGTTGTAAGAAGATCAAACTTTGTGGCTTTTCGATAGAAATTCATCGGTTTATCTAAGGAAATTGAAATAAAAACTTGAGTTATAACCTGAATTCTTATTAGGTTGTGTTTCAGATTCCCATGAATAGTGGAAAATTTTGGGTACATTTACCTTCCAATGAATTAGGGATCTTTGAAATTGAATACCAGTTTTATGCTACAGATTAAACAATCAACTACCAATCTGTTCCCTTATTAAAGAATCATATACATATATACGTGTATATTTATTTATTTATACATATAGAAGCACCTTCATTTACAACCTTCTGAAAGGTTGAATCCGGAAAACTCATTTAAGACCATTCATTTTAGCCCATTTTTAATTACTCGATTCATCAATGATTATAGATTTCATGCAATAATCTTGCATGTAATAGATACACTAATGGAATGCATGTAAATGGGTGTGCGGTCAGGGGTGAAGCCGTGAATTTGTACGAGGGGGAACAGCCTATAAGATAGAATTGAAATATAGAAGAAAAGTAAGCTTTAGCAACACGTCTTTAGTGGCGATATGTTTTAGCCATAAAATATAGCTACGACATCTCGTCACTATAGACCATATGACGATAAATGGACTTTTAACGATGATAAAATTCATTGCTAAAACCCTAATTTCTTGATATTTAACATTATGACGAAGGCAAAAATTACGGCGTTTTATATTTATATCGATGATATTTCGACCTTTACAGCTTTAGCAATGATCTCGACGAGCTTTCGTTTAATTTTTTAGAAATACTTCGTTATCAATCTCAATAAAAACATCTTTTTGGATATAAGTAACTAAGCAATCTTCCGTCTATTGATCTCCCAATCTATCACACAACCTAGATGCACGCTGAAAATGTCCTTTCAATTATCCCAGTTGCATTAAGTAATATCATTGCTAGTTTTATAACCCGAACGAGAAAACATTTACAGATAAAGTGTGAAACATATACAAGGAAGCACCACCTCAACAAGACAAAAAGGAAAAAGCACTCTGAAAACATCCAAGAGAACATGAGCAGTTGAATGAGTGGAGGTGGAGCCCTACCCTAATAAAAAAATAGAATGTTAACAGTTAACTATATGGGTTTATTACTGAAATATTGAGACATTAAAAACTTTATAGAAAATTGAGAAGGTGCATTGGCACCTTCTGGTGCCCACATAGCTCCGCCACTGTGTGGTAGTATATATGAAGTTATTCATTTGTGGCTTTTGTTTTGACTATACCTTGTTATTGTATTTGTGTATGCTGCATTCACTTGAGTGAAGAAACAACATGAATTTCGCGGGGGATTGTTTTTCAGATTTGGGCCTTTAGTTATATGCATATCTAATGATGTTAATTGAGATAACTGTTAGCTTGTTTATGCTACATTCTTTTAAGTGAAAGCCATTTACAATCTTGTGGGAAACTGAATCTTTTTTCAATTTTCAAGTCTCCCTTGATTGTGATTGAGAAACTGAGTCAGTCACTTATGAAGTAGTTATGAGGATCATGTGTGACTGCAAGCAACAAGTAGACAAAGGGTTTTGATCCATTGGTTCTACCTCTAATCTCTATTGTCAGAGTTGGTATTAACCGTTTTAGAACAAAAGTGGTGATGAATAGATTGGTGAAAGGTTGGGTTTGTTTTCATTTTTGTTCTACATATAGGTAGTATGCATCCTGTGGGCTGCAAAAAAGGCAACTTTTTTACAAGTTGTATTTTTGTTTCATTCTGGTTGAACAATTTCTTTCTAGTTGCTCTGAAACAATTAGGGGATTCTCTGCTATTGGGAGGTGGTCCCTGGTTATGGGGTTAGATCTAGAGGTGGCCCTTTTAGTTCATAGATTATGGAGTCGTAGATAATCTTCAATGGAAGCAGCGGCAATGGTTGAATTCCATTTTCCATGAACCATCGTGCAATAAGCAACTCTCTCTTTATGGTTTATTGGTATTAAGTTCCTCTGATGAATGATAGGGATGGCAGAAAAACCCGAACCTGATGGGGAAATCCGAAACCCGAGTTAAACGGGGTGGGTTTGGGGATGATAAACGGGGACGGGGACGGGGACGGGGAAATCCGAATAACTTTTGACGGGGACGGGGACGGGTATGGTGATTCCCACCCCGATTACCCGATACCCGTACCCAATACCCGATGCTTATTTACTATTATATATATATATATATATAATGGGAAGGGTTCAAACGAGAACCCTTTCTATTTGCGAGAATGCGAGAACGACTATAAGCCTCCTATTTAAATAACCCTTATTCTTAATTAATGACCCTTACGACAGAAAGAATTCCCCATATTTCTTCTATACTCATCTTTGATCCCAATGGACAAACAAACCCTCTTCAATTTCCCTTACAATTTAATGGGAGTTCACCCAAATTCGTTGACTTCAATCACAGCTTCCTAGTTTTCTCGAAGTTTCCCCTCTTTTATTATTTCGTTGAGAAACCCATGTGAACCCTTTGATTATATTCTTCAAGTCTTAATTCCTAACCAAGTTATGCCCACCAACTGTTTGTTAAATTGTCTTAACTAACAAATTCAGCGATTTGGGGAGTGATTTTTGGTGGGTGTTAACTAGTTTGAGGTGGATTTCAATGGTGCATTAGGTTGAATGCAATAATCTTCTCAAGAACACCAATAATCAATAAATGTGGCGTTATCACGTGTGATATCACGGCGTTTTCATGGCGTTATCACATGTGATATCACGGCGATATCACGTGTGATATCATGGTGTTCTCACGGCGATATCACGAGTTATCACATGTGATATCACGGCGATAACATGGCGTTATCACGTGCGATATCACACGGCGTGATAGCGACGTATCACGGCGATATCACGTGTGATATCATGGCGTTCCCACGGCGATATCACGCGTTATCACATGTGATATCACGGCGATAGCATGGCGTTATCACGTGTGATATCACACGGCGTGCTAGCGACGTATCACGGCGTGATACCGCCGTGTTAACGACATGATAACGTCGTGATATTGATGATTTTTGGTTCTGTTTCCCAATGATCGATGGCTTCTTCACAATAGCACATCATGTTTCTCGTCTAATGAATGGCTTCTTTTACTGTGTGGCATGAAGCGTATGTTTTGATATAATATATTTCCTTATTAAATTAATTATTAAAAATCTTTTTAATCCTTTAGTTGTTAATTATGGCATAATGGTTGGTTTGGGGATGGTTCTCGCATTCTCGCAAATACAAGGGGTTCTCGTTTGAACCCCCACCATATATAATTATATAATTATTTATAAGTAAAAATATAAATTTGGATCATATAATTTGGATCGTATAATTGTGGCATTAATACTCGTTTTTGTTTATATTTGGACTCGTGGTATTAATACTCATTTTTGTTTATATTTGGATCGTATAATTTTGGTATATTTGTTGTCTAAAAGTCGTCGCAAAATTTTAACGGGGATGGGTATCCCCGCGGGGAAAAATACCCATATAATCCCCCACTTACATTAAACGGGCTTCCCCGTTTCCCCGACGGGGATCCCCGTGTTAATGCCAGCGGGTTTTTAAGTGGGGACGGGGACGGATATTTTAAACGGGGACGGGGGGCCAATCCCCGCCCCAAACCCGCCCCGTTGCCATCCCTAATTGAATGATGAGTAAGGTTCGTGTGAGAAGTGGATCTGACCGTTGATCACTTTTAATCTCATGCCCTCCTATGAATTGCGCTTTACAGGGGAATTTGATCTGGTGCATCTCATCCTAATATGCATCCAACGGTTGATAACCACTTCACCGGAACCCAACCCAGTTGATATATAGATTATTCTTTATGTTGTTTTCTGTTTTTGCTTAAGTTGACGATTGCCTACTAGTTACTAACAACGACATACTTTCTTGATTGCCAATTAAAGCCAGAATTGTGGAATGCAAGGCGTTTCTTCTACATAAGTAAGTCCCTATCTTTTTCTTGATACATAGTTTCATATCAGCTTCGTCATTGTTTGGTTTTAATCATAGATTCATACAAATTCTATGATGTACATACGCAACTTAAACCAAGTTCATTTATGAGATTCGTTCTATTTCTATTGATATGGTTTGAATGCCTAGACTCATGTTTCAATACGTGGATTTTATCGTTCACATAATGGAAAAAGCTAAACATCTTAATCATGTGACAATGATGATATATTGCAAATAATTCCATGCCACACCGCTTGTTTATGATATTTAGCGTACTTCTGAATTCTGATATGAAGCAATCCAGAATTTGTCATAAACCAATCTCATTTTCTGGGGCAGTGGTTCGAGAGAAAGATGTTTGTTGGGAATACGCTGAGAAACTAGACGGAAACAAGGTTAAATGCAAATTCTGTCTAAGAGTTCTGAATGGTGGCATAAGTAGACTAAAGCATCATCTTTCTCGACTTCCAAGTAAAGGCGTAAATCCATGTAGCAAAGTTAGAGACGATGTCACCGATAAGGTCAGGGCAATTTTAGCATCGAAGGAAGACGGTAAAGAAGTTGTTCCAACAAAGAAGCGAAAGCAAACCGAACCCAGATCACCCGTTACTAATAATAACATCGTCACAAACAGAAGTCTCGTAACCCTAGAGACCGTATCTCCGATCGCCAAAATCTTCCCTAACGTCACCCAAACCGGCCCTTCTTCCCATCTAAGTGATCAAGAAAATGCAGAAAGAAGTATAGCACTTTTCTTTTTCGAGAACAAGTTGGACTTCAGCGTTGCCCGTTCTTCGTCTTACCAGTTGATGATCGATTCGATTGCTAAATGCGGTAACAGGTTCAACGGCCCCTCTGCTGAATCCCTAAAAACCAATTGGTTGGAGACGATAAAGTCCGAAGTCAGCTTACAATCAAAAGAAATCGAGAAAGAATGGACGACAACGGGTTGTACGATAATCGTGGAAACATGGACCGACAACAAATCGAGAGCGATAATCAACTTCCTAATCTCGTCACCATCGAGCACGTTCTTCCACAAATCCGTAGACGCGTCTTCGTACTTCAAGAACACGAAGTTCCTGGCCGATTTGTTCGACTCTGTCATCCAAGATTTCGGCCCGGAAAACATCGTCCAGATAATATTGGACAACACCCTCAACTGCACCAGTATCGTGAACCATATCCTCCAAACGTACGGAACCATCTTCGTGTCCCCTTGTGCGTTGCAGTGTTTGAACGCGATCTTGAAGGAGTTTTCGAAGATTGATTGGGTGAATCGATGCATCCTTCAAGCGCAGGTGATTTCAAAGTTCGTATACAACCATTCGTCCCTTCTAGAGATGATGAAAAAGTTCACCGTAAACGAAGAGATCGTCAAGACTGGTATCACAAAGTACGTCTCCCATTTCCTCTCGTTGCAGTCTGTATTGAAGCAACGGTCGAGATTGAAACACATGTTCAACAGCCCCGAGTTCACAAACAACCCGGCTTATGCGAATAAGCCGCAGAGCATGACCTGCATCGGCATACTCGATGACAACGAGTTTTGGAGGGCAGTGGAAGAATGCGTTGCGGTTTCCGAGCCGTTTCTGAAGGTTATGAGGGAGGTGTCTGGCGGGAAACCGGCGGTTGGTTCGATTTATGAGCTGATGACGAAAGCCAAGGAGTCGATTAGGACATATTATATTATGGATGATATAAAGTGCAAGACGTTCTTCGATATCGTGGATCAGAAATGGCAGAGCCACCTTCATTCGCCTTTGCATTCGGCGGCTGCGTTCTTGAACCCGAGCATCCAGTATAATCCTGAGATCAAGTTTCTTGGGTCGATAAAAGAAGACTTCTTTAGGGTTTTGGAGAAGCTGCTCCCAACTCAGGAGCTAAGAAGGGATATGACCAATCAAATTCTGTTGTTTACGAGGGCCACCGGGATGTTTGGCTGCAATCTCGCCAAGGAGGCCATTGATACTGTTTCACCTGGTAAGTTTTCGTTCACTTTTGACTTGAATGAAGCGTTCGATATAATCTGCTTTGTGTTGCTATATTTTAGAAGTTGTTAGTTTTTTTGGCTAGATTGTTTAGAAAAGTTACAATAAAGTTGGTTTATAGGACATCAAATATGGCTAGACATCCTGATAAACTTTTTTATAAGACTTAATTAATAGGACCAATCAATAGAACGTCATAGGTAAAGGTATTGTAATAAGTTTATAACATATCTTTGGACGTCATAAGAAGTTCTTTAGGACATTTTTATAATTAAACAAAATGTCGTATTAGCCATGTTACAGGACGTTACTTAAAAAATGTTTTACAAAATGATAGTGTTTATAGGACACTTCTGAAAAGTATCTTATAAAATAGCTAATACGATATTTTGTACTAAAAATATCCTAAAAAACTTGTTTAAAACATTTGATCTATGTATCTTGTGGTTATAATCTTGCAACATTTTGTGTTCTAAGTGTTTCGGTTTGTTAGGAATTTGGTGGGAACAATACGGCGACGCGGCTGTGACCTTACAACGAGTTGCAATGAGAATCTTGAGCCAAGTTTGCAGCAGTTCCACGTTTGAGCGACAATGGAGTACGTTCCAACAAATCCACTCCGAGAAGCGAAATAAGATCGATAAGGAAGTCTTGAACGATATTGCCTACATACATTACAATCTAAAACTAGCCAGATCCAAAAAGTCAACAGAAACCGATCCCATACAACTAGATGACATTGATATGATGTCACCGTGGGTTGAAGAAACGGAGAATCCAAGCCCTACCCAGTGGCTCGATCGATTCGGTTCGGCTCTTGATGGGAACGACTTGAATACGAGACAATTTAGCAACTCGATATTTGGTCCCAATGACCATATGTTTAATTTGTGATGTTTTTTGTAGTTCGATTCAGTAACATTTGGTGTATATACGACATTTGTAACTATGACTTCAAATGTAAGATGACCCTAGGAGTATAACTGAACACGAAAAGACGACCCTTTTGGAATTCGAACAAGATAATGCATCGAATGCTAGAAAACGGGCAAATTACCAAATGATGAGTTGAGATTCAGACAGCCCGGTGTTTACAAACTAGTGAATGAAATCCGATCACCACCGTTTAGAATTAAGATGCTTTGCTTACCAGCATCCGGACAAATTTTTGCTTTGTTTAGAATTAACAATTTTACTTGTCAAATAAAACTTAGAACGGCTTTGTTTCTCTTTAATCGGAAACAATATCTTTTACCCCTTGGATAGTAGAAAGTCTGCATACATCTTACTGACCATTATGTGGAAAATAGTGATTATTTGTGTTTTGTTCAAGTTCAAGTTTAGTTTCCCGTTTGGGTTTAACTATAAAGAATGTCATTGCTTCTTATTCAATTACGGTTGTGTTTTATAACTCTTGATGTTTTGCCAGTTTATAACTTCTAGACTAGACTTCTTAAGTATTACGTTGTGTTTTGGTTTTTGAAAATGATTGAATGTGTGTTTTATGAAATTTCTTGGAATGTATGTGATAAGATAGTTAATAAAAGATACGTGGAAATTAATAAATGTTTAGTTAGCATTATAATCTATTAATAAGTAATAACTAACCGAATAAGCTCAATGTATTTTATTTTGGGGTGGGGTTTTAGGTGGATGTATTTGTATCTGTCATTGACTTCAAAAATTAGAATGATTAAGAGTGTTCTTGATTTTTTTGGTGTTTTTAAAAACTTGTTAGTTGATTGTGGATTTAAGGATCTCCTTTGGTGGTTATAAATTTTTTGCTTCCTCTTTGATGGATATATACTATCACACCAATAATGAAACAATGTTAAATTATGGCAGTCATTTGTTTGTGAACTAGCTATATTTGTAGATAATAACATATCATTTGTTGTTAAGTTTGTTTTGCTCTTGGATTTCTACAAGTTAAAACCTTATAAATCAATTGCTAACATTACATTTGTGGCATAACCAACCTAACAATAAATGCATATGAAGCTGCTAACTACTAAGCATACAATGTTGGGTGATTTGAGTTGATGATCAAAAGGTGATTTGGTCAAATATTGTTAGATATAATGGGAGTTGTGATCATGAGACCAATTTATTTCAATGAGACCTTAAAATCATAAAAGTAACACTAAACTTTTATAGGGTTTTTCTGTTATGAAGGTTCAATGAATTTTGTATGTATACGTTGTTTTGCTATAAATATTTAGTGTTATCAAAGATTTCATGAAAATGGGTTTGTTAGTAAGGATTAACAAATGTTTGAGATAGTTATGATATTGATTAACCAACTAATTTAAATATTTTCTTGAAGAGCGTACCAACTGGATAGATGATGATCAAGAGTTCATGATGAATTAATGTTAATACAATGTCATAATGAATTTTAAAAAAATGTTATAGTAAATTGATACACACATTAGGCGATGTTATTGTAAAATGGAGATTTGAAGATTAGTTTTTGGTCAATCTTTTATATGTTTATAGAAAAAATGGATGTGTTAACATGGTAAAAAGTTTTATTCTATTGTAAGATTAAATATCAAGATGAAATTTATTATTTGTATAATTAAGCGATGATTAACATTAAAACTAAAATGTTCATAGTGTAAATATAATTAGAAAGACAATATGTTGAAATTCAAACAATTTAACCTTAATTGCAATGTTAGTATTTTGTATGTGTTAACAAATGCTTCTTAAATAAACCTTAAAAAATCAAGCATCAAACGTTAATTATAATTTATATATGACTATAAAATTAATATTGAATCAAAAACTTAAACAATGCAAAGAATATGCCATCTACTTTATATAATTTTTTATAGACGGAAAAATTAACGTGTTTGTTTTTTCAAAATAATGTTGGAAAAAAATTTGTAAATATTTTGGTTGATTTAATTCGTTTAAAGGCATGGAATGAGAAGAAGAAAAAACAAATAACAAAACAGAGTTGCCATCCAAAAAACCTAAACCATTACCACATATCCATGCTTATCTGATAACAACACTTGATGGGATAAACATGCTTCACTAGATAAAAAGCAGTAGTATACTTTTTTGAAGAAATAAAATCAGTTAAAAAATTTTGACTTTAAAATTGAGAAATAGAATCACTTGAAGAAATTTGAGTTTAAAAAAACTAAAAGGGAATTTGATCAGTGGTCGGCATGGATTGGAATGAATAAATAATAAATGAGCAAAATGCCCCTTTAATAACGGTAGTGGTGGCAATGGTTTAGGTCGGTTGTGGTTAGCGGTGGTTCAAAACTATGGTGGTTGGCACTTGGCAGTGGTTCAAATTATTCGGATTGATGGTGACCCACAATGGTTTGAACCGATGGTGGTTGGTGTTGGGTTTTTGTGGGTATCCTCGGATCAAACTGACTCGAGGATTATCTCAGATCTATCGAACCTCGCTGGTTTGATAGATCTCATAGGTTTAAAACAAACTGTTAAAACCCACGTGATCAGAAACACGCTGTTTCCGACCTTAATCATGCGGAAGCGACAAAAGCTAAAAAACCCATAAGCCTATTGATCTTTAATCGTTTATAGTTCTAAACCTAATAGTTTAGGTTAGATCAATTTACCTGGATCGCTTGAGACTTAGTCCACCGGTGATCGACCAACGAACGTTCTTCTAGTTGAACTAAACGAAAACCCGAACAACAAAAACTGGAATCCAACCGGGGGGGGGGGGGGTCGGCGCCGATGGAGAGAGAGGGAGAGGGAGGAAAACTCAAACTGACTTTTCTTAGCTGATAGCTTAGATTTTTCCTTAACCCATAAGCCTTATTTATATGGAGGAAAAAATAGTTTGTATAAGATTCAGTTTTCTTTTATAATTATCTCTAATCCTTTTCCTTTTAATTAGCTGGAAAAGAATTTGCATACGATAATTATGATTATATATATTTATCTAATATATATAAAAACCTTATTAATTAACTATTATATATTTATTTATCTAATAAATATATAATATCCTAATTAATTAATAACCCTCCAACTTTGGTAATTCTGACTGTAATTACCCAATTGATTTATAATATACTATTATAAACCCTAACTCTCCATTTCTGGGTTTCATCTAACTTGTTCGACTTATAGGTCCTCACAGGTGTGACCCTCAAGTGTCTTGTAACATTGGATGTGTAATCACTTGGTTTGTCAACTTTGCACATAATTCCTAACAGACTCCCACTTGTGCAAGTTGGCAATACCACCTTTGATTATACTGACCTAAGGAGGCCCCTAGACAGGCACTTAGACTGACCAGGTTACAAGAACTCTTATACCCAGACTGGTGATATAAACATTCCGTGAGGAACTGGTATCTATGAAACTACTGTTCATTGATTGGGTATATCTTGGCTTTTCCCTTTGCATCGCGATATTTCATCTGTGAGTATGAGCTTGGAAAGTGTCAACTCTAAATACTCAAGATTCTGTTCTCTTGATTATCTGACTTTCACTGATAGGTAAACGACAAAGAACTAATCAGTTCGTTTGGGCATGGCCATGCACTTCATCAGTATACTTAGTCAGTCAAGATGGGCCCAGAAATATCTCTCTTCTGAGAAGAGGTGCAAATCCCATCTTGCATATCTGCCTTTGACACCACGACTTCCGCTGAATCTAGTTACACCCTTTATAGCCACCCTGTTACGGCGTAGCGGTTGAGTGCACTAAGAATTCAGTAGTCCTCATGATATCAAATCAGATACCTCAGGTGATAGGGACAACCACTGTGAGATTCACTTATGACTTTATTCCAAGAAGTAATCTCAACCGCGGATCACGTCCGATATTTGCTACTCTATCAAATATCTGTGCAACTTTTAGTCTACAACACCTGTAGCTGTTATTCAGCAACTGATCATAACTACCTAAAAGTTCACAATGACTTTAACACCTTATCATGCTCCCACATTGATAAGTTGTCACGGACAGATTTTGAATGAAAACTGGAAACTAGTTTCATTCCTGGATTAATTAAAACATGCAAAATGTGAAAGTGATAAAGAAATCAATCTTGTATAGTCCATATTACACGCTGTAATAATAACAAGATTGAATGTCTTTTCTTTAATAACTTTCATAATATCTATTTAACGTTTGTTAGATACTGGTCTAAAATAAAGTATCACCTATCTTTAGTTTAAACCCTTTGATTAAAGTTTACCATTTTAATCAAAGTGATAACCAAAAATACAAGTCTGTTTATACGATCTACTTGTATCTGCTAATTATTGTTCTGCAAACACCTTATAAAAACAATAACTAGACTTTTATCATATTCCATGAACTTGGAGACCTGGACTAACTTCCAGTTCCTGAATATGTAAGACTGCAACTTTCCTTAGTTGCTGTGTAGATGAATGATTTCTACCTGAAATCCGATTCCATTTGCAATCCTGGCAAATCTACTGGAATCCTATATTTTAATCCAACACTTTAATTATTGATTTCTAAGGTTAGTCATGACCTTTGTTTCATGGGTCCTGAAACCTTTATCCTTTTTGACTAAAAGGGTAAATTATATCTTATGAATTCTTATCCTACCTGGATTTATGAATTCCGAGATACATCAATAATTGCATCTTTTATTCTTTATCTCAGACTAGATAGAGAATAAATTGGGCTCCCACTTGCTTTATAAAAACTAACTATTACTCAGAATTTTACTATTGACTTAGTCAAAACTTTGATCAGTCAATTCTAATTTTAAGTAATGAACTTTGAGAATTTCCTTTTATGAAACTTAACTGGATTTGGTCAAATCCTAATTCCAAATCTTGGAATCTTTCTAATTTCATAAATACTGTTATTAACGCTATCTGAGTTAATATTCTAAAATTCTCTATTTAAAAACATTTGAATAATAAAACTTGATCAAATTTGATTAGTTAATTCTGAGAATTTCTTTTATAAAACTTAACTGGATTTGGTCAAATCCTAATTCCAGAACTTGGAATCTTTCTAGTTTTATAAATACTGTTATTAACGCTATCTGAGTTAATATCCTGAATTCTCCTTTTAAATTTTGATCATAAAACAATTATTCATAAATGTTTTAATCTCAAAACACATTCCTGTAGAATCTCGTGTGTTTTGATAGTTTTTATACAAATCACTTCAATTTAATAGATTTTATTGAAGTAACTATAACAGGCAATAACTAGGATCATACAAACACTAAGCACAATCAGATATTTCAATGTCAAGACCATAACTTTTGAAAATAAAACCATCGAATTATAAAATATAATTATTCAAACATAAATCCCCAAAAACAACTGTTTTAAAATTATAAATTCAAAATGTCTTGACTTAAATCATCTTGTACTTTGATCCTCAGCAACCTCTCTGGGCATTTCTCTTCTGACCTCCTGCAATAATCATTTTGCTCTAGGTATCAGTATACTTGTAAATCAACAAGTAAGAAGTGACAAGTCAAAGCAATCATAAATTTTCTGAGGTTTACATACCTGCTTCATGACGCTTAGGGCAGTTTTGCCTCCAATGACCGATCTCATTGCATATGAAGCAGCGATTCTCGGTCCTAGCTTTGTTTGGCTTAACCTTCTTGCCCTTGCCCTTGCCTTTGCCTTTCTTGGGTGCACTCTGGATGGCCTGGACTGGTCCTTTTCCTTTACTGGTGCTAGCTTGCCCATTCTTCTTTTTAACCCCTCCGTCTTTCACCATCAAGACATCCTTGGTCTTGTTCTTGTTCCCCATATTCAGTTCAGCTGTCTTTAGCATGGAGTGCAACTCTGCTATAGTTTTCTCCATGTTATTCATATTGTAATTGACTACGAAGGGCCTGTAGTCTTCTGACAGTGAATTGAGTATGGTGTCTGTTGCTAGCTGCAACGGAACAGGATGACCAAGCCTCTCCAGATGATCTAAGTGCCGTTTCATTTTCATGACATGGTCACTTACTGATGTCCCTCTTACCATCTTGCACTCATTGAATGCTTTGGTGGCATCGTAGCGTTCTGTACGAGCCTGAGTCTGAAACATGTCCCTCAGCTGGCGGATCATGTCATAAGCATTTGTATTTATGAGCCCTGCTTGCAGATCTGGGCTCATAGTCGCTAGCATCAGACAGGCGACATCAAGGAGATCATCCGAGTGCTTCTTGTGGGCATTTCTGGCAGCAGCCGGAGCGTTTGCCGGAGGTGCCTCCCCAAGTGGCTCTTCAAGCACATACCATTTTCTCTCATGTCTGAGCACAATCATCAGATTGCGCTCCCAGTCGAGAAAGTTAGAGCCGGTCAACTTATCCTTCTCTAGGATAGAGCGGAGGGAAAGATTGTTAGTGCTGGTAACAGTGCTTGCCATCTACACAAAATAAAACTTTTGGTCTTAGCAACTGTAAATAGGCTAATTTCCAATAAAATATCAATAAACCCTTAAATGATCAATTTATTGGACTAGGATCCTTATTTCATACGTCCTGATGTGCGTAATGTTCTTGCTCCACCAGACCCGTATTTATTTCGGTAGGTAAGGACTTTTACCAATCATGTCTAACTGACATGACTCCTAGATCTTTTCGGGACCATGGCAACTACCTGTGCATGTTTTAGTCCCTCTAAGTGCTTTTTGGCCCGGTACCACCCGGTGAACATTATAGTACCAAAACAGATCTCACCATTTTGGGGACCTGATCACTATACTCTGGCCGGTACCACCCGGAGATAATTCGCAGAGTTATGTAACCCCTTCAGCTTCAGTTTGAACACAGACTTTGAATGTGTGATCACTTACAACGCCTATGTACTTTACGCCGAAGGTGCCCCTAAATGGGTTGCACTACTGATCTATGATTTTCGGGGTTTTGAAAAACTTTACTTCCAGGATTTTGAAAAACTGATTGTTATAAAGGCTACTTATGTTTTAAACTAACTGTTTCAAACATACTCGTAATTTTAAAACCAACTGTTCTAAAATTACTTTGCTAATTAAAACTAACTGTTTTAACAGCACACCTAGTTGATTAAAACTAACTGTTTTTGTCAACTTGCCTTTTACATAAAACAATCATCTATAGGTTTTTTAAATCAAAAACTATCGTTTTAACGAAACTAAAACCTATATTCCTTTTGTGATATAAACTAGTTTTAAAGTAACAACTCTATTTAAAACTACTGACATGCAAGATATCACAAATAATCAATCAACCATGCAATTAAACAATAATTAATCACATAGTACCTAATTATAGTTTTTGCCAACGTTTCCTAGGGACCAATAATGACCTATTCTACTAAAAGCTTCAAAACTTGCGTAGCTCCCACTGGCCTTGCCATGTTTTGTTAGTACTCCGGTAGGATGAAGAATCTTAGTAGCTCCCACTGGCCTCGTCATCCCCGAAAGAATAAAACAAATATCTATCCTAAGGTCATTATTACACAAGGGGTTGCAAATGGCACGCAGGCCTCCCCGCAAATATGTCAAGGGTCTAGGTTGGCAAAACACTATAATAGATATAGATACAAACCCAAACTGAGATGCATATATAGAACTCAAGCAATCACGCAATTTTATATGCAATATAACAAAAGCAATATTATAATTACGAAAAATAAACCTGGATCCGTTAAAATCACCTTGTTTCAATTATCGCAAAACTTGGTTTTAATTGGTTTATAAAAACAAACTGTTCTATAAGCCTAAATAATATTTTGACGTGAAAATAGTTTTTACCTGATTTATAAACCTATCTAGATTTATAGACTATAAATCTTATAAATCAAAAAACAAATTTCCAAAAATATATCAAATCGGTTTTATTGATCAAAAATTTAAAGTACTGGTTTTTTGTGTAAAACACGATATTAGGCTTATTTGAAAAACTCTAAAGCTTATCAAACCGGAAAAAACGAATTTTTATTTGATGAAAGTTTCCCCAAAAATTCAGATAATCTTAAAACCAAACGAGTTCCTATTTAGGCCATAACTTGGTCCAAAGAACTGGGTTTTGGGCCTGATAATATGACTTGGCCCAGACTGACGAAAAACCCTAGACCACTTTGCAGTTGTGTTCGTGTCGCGAAGACTCATCGTCCTCTCCAATCATTACCGTGGAGACTGCCGCGGCCGTTGGCCACCATCATCGTCGTTCATCGTCGATCGCCTATCAACACCTTGCTGGTGATTCGGTTGGGTGATCGTGGAACTGTCGCCACCACCTCGCCGGTGGTTTGGCCGGGCGGTCGCGAAATCGCCGCCACCACCTCGCTGGTGGTTTGGCTGGGTGGTCGCGAAATCGCCGCCACCACCGAACGCCATCGTCGCCGATTCGTCACCGCAACCACCATTGTGGTGTGGCCGGTGTCTTTTTGTAACTGCCGGCGAACAGAATCAAAACCGCCACCACCATTACGGTGGTCCTGGCCACGGCTGCCATCAGCAGCAGGGAGGATCGCTTCCCCGCCACCGCCCGGTTTAAACGACGACGAAAAACGCCACCGTCGCCACCGTCTTTGGCCGTCGATCACAATTACCCAATAACCGCCGCCGCTACCACCATCTGTGGTGTGGCCGGCTATCGCATCTTCGGCGCACGATCAGCAGCCACCGCTGCCGCGAACACCACCGTCGCCTGCTGGACGTGGTTGAGGTACAGCAGCCGCACGCCGGCATTACTTGATGCGATATAGCCGGCGACCGATCATCACCATCGCGAACAGCCGCCGCCACCGCTAGGCGTGGTGCGGTCGTTGTTATTCCGCCGCCGTCGCCACCACCACCTGTGGTGCGACGTGTGTTTGTTTGTCGGGCGGTGGTTCGATCGGCTATCTGCCGCCGTTCCACCGCCATGTCGGTTTCCGGCCGATGATGACAGTAGTGTGAACGACACCACCATCACCACCGTTTTTGCGACCCAAGGCCGGCTGCCACCACCGTTCTGGTGAGGCAGCTTCGATCGGAGATGACCACAGCCACCACCGATCTGGTGGTTTGGCTACGGTGGTAATCGGCCACCGCTAGCTTAATCGATTTGTTTTTCGTACAATAATTCAAGTGATAAACATAAAATTTCGAATTTTGATAAAGATTGAAAATTTTATATATATAAAACTTGATGCGAAAGAAACAAATTTAAAAAATCAGATTTATCAAAACTTGATACACAAGCAACCAATTTTAACGGATCACACATAAACTGACAAATTGATAAACAGATAAAAAGCTAAACGATCTATCAACCATGGCTCTGATACCACTGTTGGGTTTTTGTGGGTATCCTCGGATCAAACTGACTCGAGGATTATCTCAGATCTATCGAACCTCGCTGGTTTGATAGATCTCATAGGTTTAAAACAAACTGTTAAAACCCACGTGATCAGAAACACGCTGTTTCCGACCTTAATCATGCGGAAGCGACAAAAGCTAAAAAACCCATAAGCCTATTGATCTTTAATCGTTTATAGTTCTAAACCTAATAGTTTAGGTTAGATCAATTTACCTGGATCGCTTGAGACTTAGTCCACCGGTGATCGACCAACGAACGTTCTTCTAGTTGAACTAAACGAAAACCCGAACAACAAAAACTGGAATCCAACCGGGGGGGGGGGGGGGGTCGGCGCCGATGGAGAGAGAGGGAGAGGGAGGAAAACTCAAACTGACTTTTCTTAGCTGATAGCTTAGATTTTTCCTTAACCCATAAGCCTTATTTATATGGAGGAAAAAATAGTTTGTATAAGATTCAGTTTCCTTTTATAATTATCTCTAATCCTTTTCCTTTTAATTAGCTGGAAAAGAATTTGCATACGATAATTATGATTATATATATTTATCTAATATATATAAAAACCTTATTAATTAACTATTATATATTTATTTATCTAATAAATATATAATATCCTAATTAATTAATAACCCTCCAACTTTGGTAATTCTGACTGTAATTACCCAATTGATTTATAATATACTATTATAAACCCTAACTCTCCATTTCTGGGTTTCATCTAACTTGTTCGACTTATAGGTCCTCACAGGTGTGACCCTCAAGTGTCTTGTAACATTGGATGTGTAATCACTTGGTTTGTCAACTTTGCACATAATTCCTAACAGTTGGCAGTAGTTCAGATCGGTGGTGGCCAACATTGGTTCAAATCGATGGTGGTTGACGGTGGTTCAGATCGATGGTTGTCCATGGTAGCTAGATGGAGGTCCCATGGGTCTAGATAAATCAAGTGGGAAAAATACCAAAATTGTCTTTTTGAGAAAATGGGATGGAATAGAACTAAATTCCTTTTGAATTACGATGAAATGACCAAATTCATGATTGATAGAAAATGTAGAATTCAATTCCAGTTAGGGGTGTGCAGAAAATCAACCAATCCAAATTACATCTGACCGATCCAATTACAAACCGACCGACAATGATTGGATATCTAATTGTAATTGGATTGGATCGGATGGAAAATTTTGACATCCAATTGGATCAGATCGGTTCTTGGATGGTAGGCTAGAATCGACCAAAACCGACCGATTCGATCCAATTGACCATCCAATCTCAACTAACCGGACCCATCTAATCCTCATCCAATTACCATTATTTTATTAAATGTTTTAATTTTTTAGTATTACTTTAGTAAAATGGATGAACTAAAAATTATGCCATTGTTTGGAATAATGGATTATTATATGAACATAGTAAAATGGATTAAAAACATTGGATGGATTTGAGGTCGGATGGATCCAATTTGATCCAGACATCTAGTCCGATTAATATTGGTTGGATGTAATTTGATCCAATGGATATCCAATAAGAAAATCCAATGGATGGAACCCAATCGATCTAATCATCCATTGGATTGGAAATATCCAACATCCAATGAATGATTGGATCCGATCGAATCTCCTCACATCCATTGGATGTCAACCGATGCACCTCTCTAATTCCAATAGGTAAACTAAACACTTGAATCAAATTTGGTCAATGGAATTAATCCATTCCAATTCCTTCACATTCAGTTGGAATCCAAACTCCCCTAACGAGATTGGGATGGTTTTGCATTGAAAACTTAAGGAATGTGTCATTTTTTATACTAATCTGTAAAGACCAAGGAATTTGATTTTGGTTAGTTAAGTTAAATTAAGCTCTATGTACCAAGTTTGTGAGAGTTTGGAAGGAGAAGGGGTAAATTGCGTCAAATCTTCAAAGTGTTAATGATGATGGGCTTTATCCAAATAAGGTATGGGTTTGGCCCTAAACCTAGCTACTTAAGAAGAAAATTTAGGGTTTTAACCATTTTTGGCAAAGATTTAGTGTGTGAGTGTGTGTTTATTGGAAGAAAGAAGGAAGGCTGTGATTTGTGCAAAGATCTCCATTCAAACAAGTTTACTCAATTTTCCTGTTGTTAATTGTAGAATTTTGATCCCTTTATTGATTAAGCTTAATTAGGAAACCCAAGTAGGCTTTTAAATGATATAAAATTAGGAATCACGAGAATCCCGACTCGGACTTTCCCGAGTCTGACTCGGTGTATTTTGTTTTCCCGACTCGGGATTTGGTAGTCCGACTCGGGATTCTCGTGATTCCCGACTCGGGGTTATCAAGTCCGACTCGGACTAGTAAGTTTCCCGACTCGGGATATTTGATTCCCTGGTCGGATTTTGGGAGATTTCGACTTTAGGGTTAGCTTTCGGAGAGGAATTTCCATAGTGATTTATTCCATAGCGGAACCCCCGTGCTAGGTCTGCCTAGGGGTGTCATAGTTAGTGGGTTCTATTAAGCGCGAATCATTAATACCTTAGAACATTTACAGATTCACTAGGCGGAGTAGTTTGGAGTGCAGTGAGATAGACTCAGGTGAGTTCCCTTACCCAAGAATTTATGAAATAAACTGAAATGAAATGTTTTGCTATACTGATGATCATCTTTATGCATGCCTTAAGATTTTTATGAAATGTTTTGGAATTGCACTGTGAGCAATGTGTAAAAAGGGACCATACATCCCTTGGGAGTGGAGTGGTGTTGGGCACGAACTTTGTTCGTCACTCACTAATTGAGCATCCGTGGGAGCTTGCCACTCGGGTTACTACTAAGGCCTGGGAGGTCTAGAGTAGCCTGGTTAGTCAGGGGGTGACATGTCTTTGCTCATAGTGCTACTCTAGTATAATTGTGGTAAATGATTCAGTTTTTGGGCCAGGGGGCCGTGTTAAAACTGTTTTGGAACTGTTCTCGAGGGAATTCACTAGACCTTATGGTCTAACCCTCGTTTTCAAACTTTTAAAACCTTTTCAGGGAAAGATCGTGCACTAAGAGGAAAAAAGAAGGTGAACGCTTAGTGTAGCGGAATTAGTTTTATTTCTAGTACTTGAATTAGTAGAATCTCAGCTGTGGAGGGATGTTCTGCATGCACTCTTAACTATATTGCTTTGATTTAGAAATTTTATATTACTTGCGACCTTAGATCACTGGGAGTTTATATTTATTTATACTATATTATTGTTTTGGAATCTGGGGTGTTACAAAATCCATACCAAACAAAAAACGTATAGTTGAACCAATTAACACATTAAAATGCCAACGAACAACCGTGTTAAGTAGCTTTGTACAAGTATGACACAATTATATTTGTCGGCGAAACATGACTCATTTGAAGGTCACACAGTATATGATTATCGGTATCATTAGAAAGTTATCGACGGGACAAATTTATTGGTACCAAAGTTTCTAAATCATAGTCCCCCTTAACTCATTTCAAAACGCTCATCTCTAGCTTTTAACAACCATCTTTTGGGATGTGGTTTTAGTGTAGATATCGGTATCTTTTGAAAAACAAGAAATTTTTATTCAAAAGTTAAATGGCTTAAAGCGTATGTGTGCTAGTGTGTATGTCCCATTTGGTGAGATTTGATATACCTATTTTTAAAACAATGAACTCCTAATCCAAAGGAATCCTGTCATTCTTGGGCAATCCTAACATTGGTAACAAATATTCCGCTGCTAACCATTTCATGTTGTAAATAATTCAAGGAAACAACATTACAACAAGTCTGAAAAGAACATATTCAATCAACAAAATCCCAAACCCTAAAAAGAAACAACTCAAATAATAGTTGCGTTTACATGACCGTCTTGACCTGAATATTATGGGTCGATTGGAACCGCCAGATCGGCTGCCGCCCGCTCTGAACAAGAGCCACCTGCTCACCTTCCTTCATCAGCCCTTCATTCTGCACATCCAAACTTATCCTTTTTAACAACATATCATCTCATACTATTCTACCTTTTTTATAAATCATTCAACTTTAAGAAAAATAAAACAAGTTTTTAAATGCACTTTACCTTCAAGGTGGTGAGAGCATTTGCAAATGTTCTCTTCGGCATCGTTAGAGAACTCCATGTAAATGGGGCAAACTCCTTGATACAAAGCCAACTTCTGTTGTACCCTTTTCCTGCACAAAAATTAAATCAAAAGTTAGAGAATGATATGAGAATTTATTTAAGTTTGGAAAGCATTACGGGACTTACTCATTTGTGAAGGCAAAGATGGTGCCAGTGGGTCGATAATGGCTCAATAGTACGGCCATGAAACCAGTTCTTGTGAAAACTACGATTGAGGTTCCAAGAGTGTTGGACATTGATGTGGCATGATATGCAAACATCTCACTCATATGGTTCTGCAAGAAGAAAAAAATAAGCACACGTATATAACAAGTTCACTTGGAAGTAGTGTGGTTCTAAATAGATAAAATTTTAGAATAAAAATAAAACTTAGAAAAATCTTTAAACAAATACCTTAAAGGCTTGACCAAGATTGGAGGGTGTGACACCCCCCATGATGCTCGCTTCAGTTCGCAATGACACTGTGTGCATTACTTTAACAGCTTTTAGAGGAAACCTATAAGAAAGAAAAGGAAAGTCCTAGGATACATCAAAATCCAGTTTTTAGTAATCAAGTGTCTACTTTTCAACTCTACCTTTAATTATATTTGTTAAGGGTAATTTCATCATTTATGTCTAAAATTGTGTGCATTTTTCATTTATTTTAGGACGGAAGGAGTATCACGTATTGCCTTCTTTGGTGATCTTTGACACCAAAACCATAAAGTCTGTGATGAGTTAGTTTACCCAGGTATAGATGATTAAGATTAAGGTACTAAAAAGCATTGAGAAAAAGTCTTACTTTCCATGAGCTGTTTCCCCAGAGAGCATAACTGCATCAGCACCTTCTCTAACGGCAATAGCAATGTCGGATACCTCCGCTCTGGTTGGTGTAGGATGAACAATCATGCTTTCAAGCATATTTGTTGCAACGATCACAGCTTTTCCCATGCTACGGCATGTCCTGATTATCTCTTCCTAATGATAGCATATAAATTGAGATTGATTCACTACTAAAGAATGAATTGGACAACTTTAACCAATAAGACACGAAGAAAAAAGATGTTACCTGCAAAAGCGGAACCTCTTCAATAGGTAGCTCGGCACCAAGATCTCCTCTTGCAACCATTGCCTGAAAAAAGCAAAGCAGCAACATTAGCAAGCATTAGTCACAAAACAAAGGTCATAGTTTAAGAAAACAAAAGTTTTCGACATTGCTATAAAAAATATGATGCAACCAAAATATTTGATTCTTTTATCACCAGCAAAAACACAAGGTGATATAATACAGCAAAATTTCAAATGTAAAGTAGAATGGAAGAAAAACAAATTTACCCCATCCGAGGCTGTGATAATTGAATGCAAGTTAGGTATAGAATCTGCACTTTCGATTTTTGGAATTACTTGGATGTTTGCACCACAGTCTGTCAAAAGAGGATCACATTGCAATTAACTTTTGAAGTAATAGAATTTGCAGTACCAATTTCTTTATGAGTACATATCTTTGGATCCTATGTGTTGACATTGTTATCCTTACTTTTGAGATAACTCTTTAACTCATGAATGACTTGTGCATCTTTAACAAAGGAGACAGCATAAAAATCAACTTGATTGTCCACTCCAAATTTGATATCATCCCAGTCCTTTTCTGTTGCAAAATGGTATACATCATTATTCCCATTTGAGCTCCAAAGGGTTAGTAGTATTCAGAAAAAAAGCTGGCTAATACATGCAGTCATCACAAAGATTATGGTTATGGAGTCTAACCAGTGATGGAAGGGAGGGTTGCACTTTTTCCTCGAACGTTCAGGTGACGTCTAGATTTTAGCTCTCCACCATCCACAACTTCACATTTTACTGAATCTTCAGTCTTGGACTTGACCAACAAGGACATCATACCACCTAAAGGTAAGCAAGTGCTAGCAAAGATTACAAACAAAGAAAATAGAACTTCTACCCAATACTAGAATTCAAAGTTCACACGCTTCAGAATTATATATGTTCACAGTCAATTTAGTTATGATATAAACTATAAAGTATAAACAACAAATCCACGTTGTTGTGTTGGACTTCATATATGATGCCTCATAACAGAGAAAAAAACATGTAACACGAAGAAAAAAAAAGTTTGGCTATTGAAAAATTTTGTTCACAATAACATTAAACAGTAAAGAGGTATAATATATTAGCATGTGAATATCAGTTGCTGAATCCCTGACAAACTAGCACCATTGAACTACGGCTTGACCAATTTCTTCAGTGATTATTGATCATTTTTCTCAATTATAGATAAGTAGATTTATTTGGCTCAAAATCTTATTAATCTTCACATATGGTAGCATCCTCTTGAACTCCTTCCTGAATTTTGGGTCCTAAAAGTATTGGTGGCTTACACATGAACAAGAATGGGCAGGCTGTCATTTCTGTTTTCAAGTTGCAAAAATTGACACCGTCTATT
This sequence comes from Centaurea solstitialis, assembly GCA_030169165.1. NCBI lineage: Eukaryota > Viridiplantae > Streptophyta > Magnoliopsida > Asterales > Asteraceae > Centaurea > Centaurea solstitialis. Next base: position 64,499,193 of record CM058043.1, read on the forward strand.
TCTTAATTAAGTCAATGAGAAACAACCAGATATGAAAGAAAAGTTCATATTAACATACCGTCAACCAGAAGCATGTCACCTGCTTCCACATCATTCACAAAATCATCATAGTTAACACTAACACAGTCTGCTGTGCCAACGCCCCTTTTAATTGTGAAAGTGAATTCTTGGCCACTTGCCAAATTAACTGGCTGTGGCAAGTCCCCACTCCTTACTTCAGGCCCCTGTTAACAGAACAACGTATTATGATTCCTTTTAAAAGATTGGCGAACAACAAACGATTACAATAGAAGTTTGTAACAACTGGGAAAGGTGAATAGAAATCTAAGAGAACTAAATGAAATCCAGACAAAAGATGAAGCCTGCCTTGGTGTCAAGCATAATTGCGATAACATTATCCTTGGATTGAGCATTATATTCTTTAACCAGGTCGATAACTTTCTGGTGAGATGCATGATCTCCATGAGACATGTTTAGTCTTGCTACATTCATTCCCGCCTCAGCCAGCTTCCATATCATTTCCTTAGTGTCGGTGGATGGACCTATCGTGCAAACAATTTTTGTCTTGCGCTTCACCACGGGTCTGGACCACATACCTACCGATGTGTCACCCTGCTGTAAGACATCGCTAGATAGGTAATTCTGCTCACCTATCTGATGACAAAAACAAAAATTAGCATCGGTTTACAAGTGGTACCTACATCAAGGTGACGGAATCATAAATTAGTAAGACCAAAACGAGAAGAAACACGGTGATAGCAACCACAGAAGGATGATTCTGTGCAGAAACAAAATAATAGTACGTTGAAAACAATAACTCCCTTGCTAAAAGGCATGTGAAAAGCAAAGGCAGAAGTCGGTCCTTACAAAACTGTCTAAAGAAGCCACTACATAGCAACAACTGGCAAACAGCACACCCATTTGATGCTGTTAAGAAAAAAAAGTGAAGAGGAGTACATCCATAATTCCCAAAATTTCCGTTATGACCACAACTTATCAAGTTAGCTGCCCATCCTCTTTTCCTATGAAGCAAGGAAGTGCACAAAATTAATGCACCAACAGTCGAAAAGAGAAAGAATATCAGTTTTGAGTTTACTAAACAGCATACAATAACAAGAGTAGACATGAAAGTGCATTCGATTCAAGCTCTTATGTTTCTATTTTTTTTTTGGACGGCGGTTAAACACACGCACACGCCCCGACCGAAGTCGAAGAGGTATCCGGGATCCAATCGGGTACCCAACTAATCCTCTCGACCATGTAAACCATTACCAGCCCATAGCCTCGCCCATGCCCGGCCTGAAGGTCGACCCATGAATTGGGGTGTCACCTCCTGTTCCCCTTCCGAATCGAACCCAAGTAGATAGGGAGACCATCCACTGCCCCGCTCAGAATGTTACCGACCATTGAGCTACAAAGGAGTTGACAAAATTTCTTATGTTTCTAATAAGTCCGTCTTAACCATATCTTCATTCTTTCAGTTCCATTGCCCATTCAGATCACAAAATCTGAAGCATAATGTAGGTAATAAAATGCAGGACCTTTTTCCTTTAGCTATCACAAATGTCAATATTTAGCTATGAAACATGTCTTGTGCGATTGTGTGATTTTCATTTTCTTAACCTATTACAAAGGTCTGTTCTTTGACTTGTGTGTGTGTTTGGGGTCTCAAATACACAATAAACTTGAAAGTTGACGTTTGATAACAACATTAAGCTCAAATACTGGCCTTTAGATCAATCTAAGACCATCTCCAATGGGGTCACCAAATCTTACACTAAACACTATATTTGATGTAAATGTTACTATTTGTTGATCCAGCTCTCCTAAGACCTGATGAAATGATAATGATCCTGTAACTTTACTTAATGAATAGGTCTTTACTTTCAGTTATAGCTTGAGGAATTATCACTGAGTTTGTTCAGTGTTATTCCTTGTTAATTATGTTGTAACTTGTAGTTTTAAATCATCAGGATCAGGATCAGGAGATGAACGAGTCTGTTCTGCAGTCTACTGATCCTGACCACCAAAGTGAAGACCTCCTGAAGACATTAAGATCATACTCAAAGAACCATCAGTGAAGTCGAAGAATTAGCTGATGACAGGACCAGCATGCTCGTGATCTGAAGACGGAACTCAGTGATAGCAGACTGCTCAAATTCGTATGACATCCTGAAGACCTATCAGGATACAGTGACCCCTGATCTACATCAGTATCAGGACTCTCCTCACTGATCAGTATCCTGATCCTGAAGGACTAGTGTAATGTCTTAATCTAATGCACAAAAGGATTATCCACCTTTACTGACACAAAAGTACATAAGGACGGTCTCTTTTCTGTTCCCTCCGTACTTATCAGACCTCAAGGCAACTGTTTACATGAACCCTCTTTTGCACATCATGCAAAAGATATTTGTTTATAGTAAATAGTACATAGGATCACTTAGAGTGTGACACGTACACAAAAGTGTGTCTGCATGCATTTAATGCATGGGATATAAATAGGACTTGAAGGGAAGTTCTTCATACTTCTTCTTCACCTATCTTACTATCCAAATCCTTTCTTTCTTTATCCTTCTACTTTCTTTTCTAATCTTCTCACTCTAGTGCATAGTGAAAGAAACTTAGATTGTTTAGTTTAGACTTGTAGTCTTTTCTATTTCCGCAACAATCTGTAAATTCATATTGTTAATACAACAAACAATTTAAAAAAAGTGAAATTTGTGTGATTATATTCAACCCCCCCCCCCCCCCTTCTATAATCCCATACACTATCCTTACTTGAAGGTCACCCCTTTGGGACCAACACTATTCATATCTCCAATGGGGTCACTATTTTTCACACTAAATTTAGTGTGATGAATAGTATCACACTATATTTGGTTTAACACTATTTTTAACACTACTTTTCAATGTAAAAAAGATTCGGTGTAAAAAATAGTGTTACCCATTGGAGAAGATTTACTTGTAACACTAAATCTTACACTATTTCTTACACTACTTTTGACATTTGGTGTAAAAAATAGTGTTACCCATTGGAGATGCTCTAACAGCATGCTGGTAACAAATTTTACATTTCTTATTTAAAAGCTAATAAGAGTAACATAGAAATTGAAGTCTAGCTGAAATCATAAAGCATATCAACAAATCCAGATATAACAATTAAAAAAGTAAAACGATATTATACGACCTTTGGTATGTCTTCTGGTGTAACGGGAAGAACTTCGAGACCCTGACTCCTTGCAGTGACGCTAAGAACACGGCTATGGCTACTATGGCTATGGCTATAGGTATGGCTAATAATACGTTGATTGTTAGCAATGAGAACCTTGGAAGCGAAACCAGTAGGTTTGATTTTTTCAATCTGGTTGTCAATGGAAGAAGAGGTAGGGCATGCATATGAAGTATGAGATAACTTGGCAGAAATCATTTGAGCCATTGACACAAATTAATTAGTTTGGAAATCAAACTAATTTGCTGAAAGAAAAGCAAGAAGAACACAAATCAAATCAAATCAAAACAATTGGAGATGATGATTGATGGAAATGGGGGAAATGAGTGAAGATTGGGGGAAATCGGGGCTTATAGTTCGGAGAGAAAGATGGGGAGATGGCCGCTTCGTTTGTATCGAACTGCAGTAGCGACTGAATAGCTAGCTGTTTGAATAAGGGATTCCAAATTCATTTATTTATTTTTTTTAAATAAACACATAAACAAAAATAGTCATTATTGGAAAAAATATACAAATAAAAATATTTATTTATGTTTAATAGCGTGTAATTAAATATCTCGATGGTGATGTGATATAGTATTTTTATTTATTTCTTTTAAGTCAAAATATTATAATTGATCTTTTGTTGTGCATGCATTACGGGGCGGTTAGGTAATATCTTATTGGGCTATTAAATATATATGTTTTTTCGTTTAGTCATATCTAGTTGTTCGGTAAAAGCTTATTCACTCAGTTGATGGCTGATTCAATCAGCAGCTAGAAACCCATCTCCTATACACTCATGGCGCGTTTGGTATGCAGGATTCCTTGGGAATCTGAAGGAATTGGAATCCAATTCCCAAGGATTCCTGCGTTTGGTAAGATTTAGAGAAGGGAATTGGAATTGGGGGAAGGAATTAAAATCCCTCATATGAAGGAATTTGAAATCCTTGGGTGCATGGAAGGATTTTAAAATCCCTTAACATGGGAATTGCCAAATTACCATATTACCCTTCAATTAGATGCCCTAACTTACTACTTCGCTTCTACCCATCGCCAACCGCCGCCACCGCTTCGACCCGCCGCCTACCGCCGCCACCCCTTCGACCCACTGGTTCGACCCACCACGCTACCGCTTCGACATAAGAACAAAAGGAGGGTAATTTTGTCATTTTGCATATTTGAATTCCAATTTCATCGGACATTTCTGCCAACCAAACAGATTATGGAATTGGATTCAAATTCCATTTCCTACCAACCAAACAGATTATGGAATTGGATTCCAATTCCTTCAAAAAGATTCCAGCAAACCAAATGCGACCTCTGCCTTTTACTCAACCCATTTGTTTGCTTTTTACATTCCCTTTTACTCGTCCCTTCATCCACATCAAGGATATAACAATTGTTGTTTTCATTGAGGTTTACGGTATGCCGCCATGCGAGGATATACCGTGCGCTTGAAGACAGAGGGATAGATTCATGTGTAGGTTACTTGTACAGAACAACAAGAAAGATGAAAGCTCTGTCTCTAAGTCCATGTTGAGTTGAATTACAACAAAGAAGCAGGTCTTGGATCATTGATATAAGTGAAAATGTTTGAAGAGAGAGTTTCTATGCCCAGTCCCCTAAACATTGTAGTCCGTCCAATGAACTCTTCAGATTCTCTCACCATATCCCATCAGTAGAATTGACCGGCATAGAAAGAGGTGTAGTTCATGCTGGATTGATTAGGGAACTTTTGATATCCTTCAGGAGATCATTGGGCATAAGCCTCACATGATTGTATTTTATAGAGATGGGCATCGTATGTAATAAGAAGGGTTATTGTCAGGTTTAGCATAGGGAACTTTAGAGTATATATTAATCTGAATTTGTGAAGGTCTGGATAGGTTCTGGAACAACCTAGTTGCAGAGGTTCTGTGAGACTTCTGTGAGAATTTTTATCCTCTGTGACAAGATGAGTGACATAAGTTCTGTGAAGCTTGGCAGAAGTGAAGGGATTATGTGCAAGACAGTAATTAGGATCACCATGTCCAATGTTATAAGACACTAGTGGGTCACACTGCTACACACCCAATCCGAGACCTATTGGATTTATTGTGTGGAAATAATTAAGTTTAATTATTTAAAAGAGAGAAAATGATAAATAATAAATTGTTTATTTATTATTTATCGGATAAATATGATTACTTAATTGATAAGCTTAATTAATTAAGGTAATTATTATGAAGAGTTATTTATGGATTGAGATTCTAATAAGATTACCATAATTGCCTATATAAATATAGGGTTAGGGTAATAGAATAATAAGAATCTGATAAGTCTAATTTCATAGTTACTTTCTCGCCAAGAATCCCAACCCATTCTCTCTCTTTTTCTCTCCTACGCTGCCGGCGACTCAAACACGCACACCAGGAGGTTTTTCCGATCAATCCTAGGCGGTCTAGCAGCCAGTCTCACGGTGGTGCAGTAGCGGTGTATCCCTCACTAGCTTCCGGAGTATTTTTGTTTCGTTAAAGGTAAACGCGAGAAAACACCCTTATAATTGTATCTGCTAAATTACGGATGGATCTATGTTCGGGTTAATTTTTATCCGCTGCGTTTATATATGTTTTATATGTTTATTCGTTACTATAACCCAACAGTGGTATCAGAGCCACTTCCGTATATTTTTCAGATCTGTATTGGTTTTTGATAAAAGTTGGTTTTTGGTAAAAATCTAAATTTTTTAGTTTTTCGTTAAAGTTTTGATTTTTGTAGTAATCCCGAAACTCATGGCAATCGGCGGTGGAACGGCGGTGATTAACCGACCGAACCGCCAGGGCCGATCGCCGGACGAGTCCCGGTAGGTCGAACCACCGGGAACCACCGAACCACCACATGGTGGTGGTGGTTGTTTTTCGTCGCAAACCACGGACCACCACCGAAGCCCGATCGGCGACGGTGGTGGTGGCCGATTCAACCCAAAACCGCAAACCACCCACCACCGAATCGGTGGTGGTGGTCGATCACAATCCCGACACCACCAACCACCAAAGCCGCGATCGGCGATGGTGGTAGTGGTCGTCCGAACGCTGCAAGGCCGCACCACCGGTCGGCTAGGGCAGCCGCGGTGGTGGCGGCAGTTTATTGTGAAATCAGCCGCGGCGGTGGCGGTTTCGACGCCGCTGCCGTCGTTCATGGTCGCCGGTGGCGATGGCGGTGCTTCGGTGCCGTCGTCGATCACCGGTTCGGCGGCGATGGGGATTTGGTTGTTCAATTGGGCACCGGCGGTGGCGATTGTGTCATTGTCGCTCGCCGGCGACGATTGGAGCGGCGGTGGTGGCGCTTTTGCGTCATCGCCGTTCGCGGCGATGGAATTACGGGGCGGCGGCGGTGGCGTTCGTTTGGCGTCGCCGTCGTGCGCTGGTTTCGGGGCGATCGACAGCCGGCCACACCACGGCAGTGGCGGCCGACTGCTGCTGCTGTTGTGGTGGTGGCGGTTGTCGACGGCGGCAATGAATGGTGGCGATTCACGATCTCAACCGCGGCGGAAGTTGTTTTGTCTTGACCGCCGGTAAACCGTGGTGGTCAAGATCGGTAATCACCAATGTTTATCGAATCGATAATTTATCGGGATTGAGATAATCATTATCGATTAATTGAGTTCGGGATATTCACAAATTCGAATTGGGATATTTTTCTCTTTTGAATTAAGATAAGTTTTAATTAATTATAATATTTTAAATTATTAAAACTTTAATATAATCCAGTTTGGATTATTACAAAAACCAGTCTTATCAAAAACAGCTTTGTTTTAGTTTAATTATTTAAACTGCTTAGTTGTCATAGCCGAGCCCATTGACCTATGGTTGTGTTATTATTGCTTTATTTTATTGTTTTATTATATTTATGGTAAGGGAGGCCTGCGTGCCATTTACAACCCTATAATGTAATAGTTAGAAATAGTTCCTAGAAGAATAAAGCTGAAGACGGAGCTTCACGGAGACACGACCAAAGATGTTGGAGCCAGTGGGAGCACCAAGATTTCATGCCTTGTGGTTGTTTAGTCACATAGGATTTTGGACCGTCAGTTCTCGTGTTGGCTCACGAGACTGATATTAGATCTGGGCTAAAGCTATGACACCGTTTTTGTTTTTATCTGCGTGGTTGATAGTAATTATTTAATTTTAGATAAAAACAAAATTTTATGAAATCAGATAAAAGAGTTCGATTACAGTGTGTTTTTCGAACCAGTCCTTTTAAAAATTTAAAACTGGCTAAAAACCTTAGGAAAATCTTAGATCAGTTAGTGTGATCCATTTGTGGACACCTTTGGCGTAAGGTACGTTGGGGCTCGAAGAAAATCTTGGGCACCCACGTTCAAACCCCAAATTGAAGGGGGTGAAAATACTCTGCGAAACCGGGTGGTACCGGCCAGAGTACATCCAGTTCTAAATGGTGCGATCTATTTTGGTAGTTGTTACAATTCACCGGGTGGTACCGGGCCAAAACACACTAGAGGGACTAAATATGCACGGATTTAAGTATCTGATGTCCCGACGATCTAGAAGTCGTGTCTTCGATTAAAGATGCGATTGGTACAAGTCGATACCTACCAGAAATAGCATGGGTTGACTTGTGTGATCAAACCGCTTGTCAATTCATGTGAAATATGGATTCTAGTCTAATAAATTTATTGTTCTAAGGTAATAATTTATTAGAAATACAATCAGATAACTAAATCGGAATTTTATATTTTTCTGTAGATGTCTGCTATTATCTTTTATTCACCTAAGGAATCTCTCCGCCTGATAATGGGGAAATGGAAGCTTACAGGCCAAAATTTTCCAGTCTGGAAAATGCACCTTGACAACGTCTTGGATGCACAGGGTAAGCGGTACGTGATAGAGAAACCCATTTCACGACCCGGCTGCAATGCTCCTGAAAAGGACTTTGCTGAATACTTCAAATTCATAGCTGACGAATCTGATGTGATGTCGATTCTATCCTTCTCTACCTCACCCGAGTTTACTGCTGATTTGAGGGTTAGGTACTGCCATGAGGTCGTGAAGAATATAGAGAACCAGGTAGGTTTCTATAAGAAGAGTGGGAAGTATCTGATCATGAAAGAGATATATTCTCTGAAACTGGAAAAGGGTCAATCAGTTAAAGAGCATCTCCTAGAAATGAGGAAACTCTTTAAAAGTTTGTCACGGATGGGATACAAAGTTGTTCAGGAGGAACTAGTGCATCTCATGTGGTTCTCTCTCACGAACGAGATACGTAACACAGTTAGTGCATACATTGGAGAACCAAAGAGGGACGTGGCAAAGCTTCATGAGGATATTTTGGCCAGTTTGGAGCCAAAACCCGCAGCACCTGCTGAGCTCATGGAGACAGATTGGATTGACGAGCTGGGAGATCTGAGTTGCCCAGAATGCGGTAGCAAGGATATTTGTGCTCACTCGATGGACATCGACCAGCTAGACATCGGTTTACCCGATGCTCCAGGTATCTTTATGATAGACTGTTTGATCACTTCTTATGAATCATGGGTACTTGATACAGGCAGTGGTAACCACATTTGTAATCATTTACAGGGATTCAAAAGAAGGGAGACACTGAGGAAGGACCGTTCGAACCTAAGAGTCGGTGAAGGCACGATGCTTGTAGCTGAGGCTGTAGGATCTTATAGTCTTAGTTTACCCTGGGGTCTAGTATTGGAACTTGAGAATTGTTATTATGTTCCAAAGATGATCAAAAACGTTATTTCTTTCGATTTACTTGTAGACCAAGGTTTTTATTATAGATATGATTATAAACTTATTTCTTGCTTTAAAAATGATATCTTTTATTTCAAAGCAACTTCTTCAAATGGTCTATATGTGTTAAATCCAATTCCCAAACCAATAGATCCAACCTAAACCATAGCAGATACAATTTGATAGGTTTTAAGATATACCTTTGGTAGTCTAAAAAACGTGTCGTGAAAGCTTGCGGGGAGTACACCCCTACTGCACCACCTTGAGACTAACTGCTAGACCGCCTAGGATTACCCGATACACAAATCCAACTAATTTGTGTATGTGTGTATAAATCGATGGAGAGAGAGGGATAGTAGGTTTAAAGGGTTTTTCTCTGGTTTCTTTTCTGGTAAAAAAACTAATGAATGAATTTGATTAAGGTTTACCATATTTATAAAAATATATATATATATATGGTAACGTCTAATTAATCAAAAAGCCCGTTCAAACAAAAAGTCCATTAGCCTTTTAGTTAAACTGAAACCCTTTTATTTAATTAATAAACTATTAATTAAATAATAACCCTTTTAAATAATTAATTAACTATTAATTAATTTTATCCAAAAATATTAAACTAATATTTATCTAATAATAAATAAACTATTTATTATTTATTTCTCTTTTTATAATTAATTAAACTAATTAATTATTTCCACACACAACTGGTAAATCCAATTTATCTCTAATTGGGTATGTAGCAGTGTGACCCACTAGTATCTTATAACATTGGACACGGTAAACCCTGTTACTATCTTGCACATGATCCTTTCAATACTAACAATTCTTAAAAATGCATATTGAGATAACTGATGCCTCAAAACCAACTATGTTCACGTATGGCTATATCTTCATATGCCAATAGCCATTGATTGTTTATCACTTTAAGAGTTTAGGGTCAACCTGTAAAATTCGTTTAAAACATATAGTTGTATTGATTTTTACGCTCAAAGCTTGACTTGATGCCATCTTTTTTTTGCAACTGACATTACATAATTGAAAACCTGATTTGAAAATATCACAAAGCAAGAGGGTGACTTAACATAAGAGGTGATAACTCTCTATTTTGAGAGTTATTTAGTGTCTAAAAACCTCATTTTGTATATTATTTTATACCCATTTTGCTCTCTTTCTTTCTCTTTGGACTAAAATGTTTTTAAAAGGTTTTGATAAACACAAAAGATCAAGTTTGATGAAAAACGACCTCAAAGCTCAACAAATTAGTCCAAATCCCGAAAGCAATCCAAAAGACCAAGAGCCAGACAATTTTTTACAACTGAAGACCCCTCTGTGTCACCATTGAGGGGAATTATCATAAGATGGCTTTTGAAACGCTGAAAGGGAAAAGCTGAAGAGACAAGGATGCAAGTTGGCATGTGGGAAAAGTTGCTGAAAATTCTCACTCATTGAAGATAAGATCTGTGAAGCTTCTGATTGGTTGAAACTAAACCTGCAACATTTCTTTCTACTTCTTCCTTCACCAAGCTCCTCCATTAATGGAGGAGCAAGGTGTTCTTCCTTCTTTTTTCTTTTAAGGTTTTTATTAGCTAGTAGTTTTATTGCTTTCAGTATTTACTTTTCTCGTACTGTAGTTTACATTCCATATTTATTTCTATGCAAGTAGTAGTTAACTATATTTTTATTATGTCTTTTATTTTAGGCTAAACCCCTTTATAGGTGTGGGTGTAAGTCCCTCTTAAGACCGTGTAGACAGCACTTGGGTGTTGTCATTACTTTCGGATCTTAAGATTGGTTATTTGAACCGACGCTTAATTTCGATACAGATAAACTGGCCATTTTGATGTGTCGTGTTAGACCTCAGATCCAGAGATGGGCGGGTCCAAAATACGGTTTGGATAATACACGAAGAGCTCGAGAGGGCCTTTGATAATCACACAGAGATGCGAGTTCTGTATGGTTTTCTAAGGTTCAGTAAGCCGGTCAGGATTTATATCACAAGGAGACTTGGGTGTAAATCCCCATACTTGGTGGAACGAGATTTTCTTTAAAGTCTACTTAGTAAAACCGGCAATCTTACGATTTGGTAGTAACGACTTCGTAGCAACTTCACGGTATGTTTTGTAAAAACGTAGTTTTGAGAGATTTGGGTTTTTATGAATAATCCCATAACGTGAAGTTTCTAAACTAGTGTAATACCTAGTTTTAAGAGAAAGCTTACACCCATTCCCTTTGTTTTAACTTAATTTTCTCTAGTTAACTGTTATAAAAATCACCCAAAAATATTATCTTCTTCTCTAACTGAAATCAGTGTATTCTCAACTCTATATTCGAAATTCTGAAAACCAATCCCTGTGGATACGATCACGATATATTTATCACGTAGCGATCCCAGTGTCGATGTATACTTGAATCCTCATTGTGGTGATATTGTGGCCACATAGTGACACAGACAGCATTCCGCTACCAAGTTTTTGGCGCCGCTGCCGGGGATTGGCGTATTTCTAGAATTTGTTGAGTTAAGTTGAGTTTTTCATTAGTTTTTCTATCACCATAAATGGAAAGTTTTAATTGGGATGCCTCGTATTTTAATACTTTCAATTATTCGTGGGAACAACATAATTTTCTGACAAATGTTCAAGATGATGACACCTTCACGTCATTTTCACCTCCCTATAATGATTGGAACGACACTTCTATAAATACATTTAACCATTCATGGGAGGAGAATTTTGACAATTTTTCTGATTTTCAAGGGAGTGATCCTTACCATGGATTTATGTCCTTTGATTTCAACAACTCATTTGAAAATGTTTTTGAACAACCCGAGCCATCTCACTCTTTTGAAGAATTTTCCGTAAGCTTTAAAGAAACTCTTACTACATTTTTGGAAAATTTCACATCCACTTTTGAAGCCTTAAACGATAAGATGGGACAACTAGTCGACGAGTTGCGAGATCAAAATCGAGGTCCCTTACCAAATGATAGTGAAAAATCAAAGTGTGTTGGTAAGGATGAGAGTGATGTTGAAAAGAAAGAGGTGGAGATAAATTAGCCTTTTTTTGTGACGATAATGCTTTTACGGAACCCATATCGTTGACCGTTAGAAGTGTTTGTTTGATCAAAAGCTTGGGTATTTTACTTGGATCTTTGGGTGATGTTGTTGGAAGAACCTTTGGTAAAGTGGAGGTGAACATTATCTTGAAACCGCTCCACTTACAAAAGATGCACATGTGGGGTGGTGAATCACATCCTACATAACATTGATGCACGTTTTTTTTTTAAAGTATCACGTAAATATTGTATAGTTGTATTTATTTAAAAAAACGGTTTCGTCACCGGCACCACGGGTACCGAACGCCCCATCGCACCGCCGTCATCCTCGATTGGGCCCGTTTCCGAAGTTTGATCATCCTTGGGTTTGTCATCACCCGTTAAAAACATTTTTTAAATCATCTTCTTTTGGGTATTTCATATGTTTAATCTCGTAAACTAATCCGCCATTTTGTGTGTATTTTTTACCGTTTATATGGATTGGGTGTTTGACATTTCTTTGGTTTTATCTAGTATTATCCATCTTTCCAGATACCGCATCTCGTTTTTGAATCTTAATGATCAAGGGATCGAGAGGACGTGGGCCGTCATTTCATATGGCCGAAACACTTCCAATTGTTACCAAGCCGTCTTAAGTACAATGAGGGCATTGTACGAAAAAAGTTTGGGGGGACCGAGATACCTCCGAAAAAAAAAGAATAAAAAAATCGTCTTTGGAAAATTGGAAGACGAAAAATAAAATAAAAAGCATGATGTTGATGAACCAAAACAAATCAAAAACCATTATGCACTCCGAATAAACGTGACAAAAAACCCAAACCTAAGACGAGATGAAATCTTAAGAACTTTTCGGACACAAGACAAGTTTGGGGAACGAAGTGTGGAAACCATATACACTAACCCGAAAAAAGACCTACCGATTTATTCCTCGATCAATAAGATTCAAAGAAGAGTGTGATCCATCTCTCGGCTAGATAAAACGTCAACATCTTCCTAGTAAGTCTTTTCTTACTTTCTTTTATCGTATTTATGTTCTTTTTGTTGCTTGAGGCCAAGCAACATCTCAAGTTTGGGGGTGTGATAACTCTCTATTTTGAGAGTTATTTAGTGTCTAAAAACCTCATTTTGTATATTATCTTATACCCACTTTGCTCTCTTTCTTTCTCTTTGGACTAAAATGTTTTTAAAAGGTTTTGATAAACACAAAAGATCAAGTTTGATGAAAAATGGCCTCAAAGCTCAACAAATTAGTCCAAATCCCGAAAGCAGTCCAAAAGACTAAGAGCCAGACAATTTTTTACAACTGAAGACCCTCTGTGTCACCACTGAGGGGAATTATCATAAGATGACATTTGAAATGCTGAAAGGACAAAGCTGAAGAGGCAAGGATGCAAGTTGGCATGTGGGCAAGTTGCTGAAAATTCTCACTCATTGAAGATAAGATCTGTGAGCTTCTGATTGGTTGAAACTAAACCCATGGATTATATCCATGGGTCAAAATCCCATATAAAGGAAGCTCATGTAACTTCATCTTCCAGACCCCCTGCAACATTTCTTTCTACTTCTTCCTTCACCAAGCTCCTCCATTAATGGAGGAGCAAGGTGTTCTTCCTTCTTTTTTCTTTTAAGATTTTTATTAGCTAGTAGTTTTATTGCTTTCAGTATTTACTTTTCTCGTGCTGTAGTTAACATTCCGTATTTATTTCTATGCAAGTAGTAGTTAACTATATTTTTTGAATTTGATGTAAAATGAAAAGTTTTGAGTTTAATGAAAAGTTTTGAATTTAAGTGGTAGTTTTCTATATTTTTTCTATGCAAGATGAAAAGTTTTGAATTTAATGTAAAAATTAATATTAATATTAATTGACATTAAATTAGAAAAACTAGAAAACAATAAAGAAATAGAAAAAAAAGATTCCTACGATTTGGAGGCGCCACGTGGACGCCCAAAGTTTCTGCACACTCAAACCCTAACCCCAAGATCCTTTATATAGGTGTCCAAATACATTAAAGCCCAAGCTCATTAAGCCCAATAACTATAAACAAAATATTACAATTAAGCCAAAATCTTTTTTTATAAAACTTTCATTAATTAGAATAATTTGGTCCTAACATATTCTTTGGTTTTTCTCTTAATATATATATATATATATATATAGGGTAGCGATCATTTGCAAACCACTCTTAAATTACAAACTATACAAACCTCCTCATCACCCTTGATTTTAAATTGGATGGTGAAAATTAAAGGAATATTCCTAATTAAAAAAAACTATGGATATTACCATAAATATAGGACATTAAATCTTCACCATCCATTTAAAAATTAAAGGTGATAAAGAGGTTTGTATAGTTTGTAATTTAAGAATGGTTTGCAAATGAAACCACCTCTATATATATATATATATATTGATGATTTTAAAATCATTTATGTAGAAATAGTTAAAAGAAACAATGTTTCACTATTGTATGAAAAAAGTAGATTACATTGGGCGTCTACGTGGCGCCTCCAAATCGCAAGAATCCTTTCAATTTTATTATTCTTTTCTAATTTTTCCTAATTTAATGTCAATTAATATTAGAACTAGTTTTTAATTAAATTCAAAACCCTTCATCTTATGTAACGTCATCCTCCTACTCTTATTAAAGGAGAAACCACACGCTCTTGGTTGGTGATATTTTCGAAATCAGATTTTCAATTATGTAATGTCAGTTGCAACAAAAAGATGACATCAAGTCAAGCCTTGAGCGTAAAAATCAATACAACTATATGTTGGAAAAAGGGTTAAGTACATGGGAGTGTATCGAACTTGTCACGTTTTATCATTGTATGTACTTAACTTTAAAACTTAGCGATTAATGTACCGAACTTGCTAAAATTGCCATTGTATGTATCCATTGACAAGTTGGATACACTTTCGTGACAAGTTGGATACATTAAATGATAGGTTTTTGATAAAGTTGGATACATACAATGGCAATTTTAGCAAGTTCGGTACATTAATCGGTAAGTTTTAAAGTTGAGTACATACAATGATAAAATGTGACAAGTTCGATACACTCTCATGTACTTAACCCTTGGAAAAATACTTATCTTCAAACCTCAATGGGATAACTTACCGGTTAAGGCTTGTGGAAGGTGTAACAACTGATAACCCAAGAATGACATTCAATCCCGACGGAGGACCAGTTACCCATCTTACGAAACCTTATGAAGATCCGACATTGATGAGAAAGCCCAAGTTCAAAGAATTCCTTCCTCATTCAAAGCCAAAGAATGGTGGTGCGATAGCCATCCGAATGGAATCAATCGGAGAAGAATCAAATGCTAGCAGCTCGGTGAACTCGAAGGGGCATCGTAAAAAGAAGGGTTCGTCATCCAGGCGTGCCAAGAAGTGAAAGGGGAAATAGTCAAGCTTAGACTTAAAATGAAGCGCTTCTCGGGTAGCAACCAGAATTTCCTTACTTTCGAACAGATTTTTATTTTTGTTTGTTTTTTTAGTTAATGATTTTGTTTGTTATTGCTTAGATTACCATATCGGAAGCTTAGAAATAAAAAACGGGGAAATCGGACCGGAGATGCAAAATTTCACTTTGTGTAAAAAGAAAGGTTTCGCGATCGCGAGGCTCCAAGCCTGGCGACGCGAAATCCTCCCTTTGGTATCAAGTTTATCTTTTTCGATTTTGGCGACGCGAGAGTGGCCGTTTCACAATCGCTAGAGTTGTCCAGTGGGGAGGGTTTCAAATAAAAACGACCCTCGCGACGCAAAGGTTGTTGCCTCGCGACGCAAAGGTTGTTGCCTCGCGACGCGAAGTTTGTAGACGGGGGTTTTAAAACCCTATTTTCTCACTTTTTCAAAACACAACTCACCCATTCTCTCTAGCGCCGCAAAATCCCTTCTCAAATCTTCGAAATTTTTGAGTTTTATTGCTTCAATTTCATCTCAATGGCATCAAAGGTAAGCTATTTAACCATCTCCTAGTTTGATTTTGCAAGTTTTGGGTCAAAGGATTATGTTTTACCTTGTTCTTTATGACTATGGCTCCATCTCATGTTTACAATTGTTCTAATTAGTGACTCTAGCTTATTGATAACTGTTTGAATGTTTGATGGTAGTTTATTTGTTAAAAGATTCATGCTTGTGTATTGGTCTATCATAAGTGTGGGGATTTTGCAAAATCCCCAATTCATCTTTTTTAGCACATTGTATGATCTTAGATTAGGTGATTGCATAATGTTTGATTGTTTACATGAATGCACCAAGCTTGATAAAGTTCAAGTGTGGGGATTTTTCAAATCCCCATTCTTTATTCACATGTGCATAGTAGGTTTGAATGTAGAAGATAATGGCTTTTGGCTTAATATGGCTACTTTAATTTTGTAGAGACGAAGAGCCAATGTCGCTTCCCCCGCCCAGAACTACTTTGCTCCGGATGGTAGCCACGTGTTTACTTACTTTAAGAATGATGCTACCTTGCGGAGGGATAGGAAGAAGGAACTCCGGGATATCATGAACAACATTGCGACCCGTCAAATTGAGGTGCCACGGAGGGCCGATTGGACCCGCCTCAATGCCATAGGGGTGGCGGATCTGATCCGTGCCAACTTTGTCAAAACCGCAAGGGGAGAAGATGGAGACGTTTACTTCACTTGCCATGTTTGGCGAAGGGTTTTTGAGCTTAATGAAACCCTATATCAGGAGATTATTCTCGAGTTCATTGCCTCGTACACCTTCGATGCATGAAAGGCAGATTGCCGTCAAGAATACATGATCTTTCGCCTTGGTGGAATTTGGCATGCACTTTCTTTGACCAAGTTTGCTTTAGCTTTGGGTATTTATACCGAGGCCGAGGTAAACAATCCGGGCTTCGACGAGTATATGATGGAGAGTGAGGGCTCGATGTGTAATGAGTTCGATGCGAGGACCATTTAGGGAATTCTTGGCACATGTAACTATTTGGTGAACATTAAGGAGAAAGGCCTTCTTTCGGCCGAGGATCGGTTGCTACATCGCATGTTAGTCCATGCAGTCAACATCCGCACGTCTAGTCATGAAAATCTTAGCGGGTACGTTTGGCTTCTTGACCAATTCAACACGGAGGATCACTATTCCAACATCCCGATCATCATAGTGAACTTACTCTCAAAAGCGGGAGGCTTTCGGGAGGGAATTAAGCTACTTGGTGGGCAATATATTACGTGTCTGGCTCGTTATTTTGGTGTTTTGACGGATGATGCTATTTGTTCGATGACCAACGTAGGAGATATGGGCTTGATCGATATCGAGCAAATGCGCGGGATGGGAATTGTGACGGCGGTGAGGCAAAGAGAGGGACTTTCTTATGCATGGAACAATAATCCGACCCTCTATGAGGCGAGAGAAACTCCGGCGAGCACTCAAGAGGTTGGCGGCACATCGGGAACATCTCACGAAGGAGAACAAGCGGGGTGGGACCAAAGAGCGACGTATGACGGAATTACCCAACAACTAACCGATATGTCTCTTTTTCATTGTAATCAATTCCGAAGGATGGAGTACCACGCAGTGGAAGGACTTCGCCAACAAAACTGGCAAAGTGGCGCTATCAAAACGATGGCCGATCATCCTGGTATGGCGATCCAACCGCCTTACACTTCGTCCCCGATATGGCCGTATAACACCCAAAGTCCCCCGGATATCCGACTTTTGAGGATTGGCAACGCCAATTCTATGGCCCCCAGTGATCTTTATATTTGTTTATTTGATATGGTTGTTTGAACAATTTTTATTTGGTTTGGTTTGGTTGAACAATTTTTATTTTTATGTTTGTTTAGGATTTGGTAATGTTTAGTTTAATTGCTTAGCTTGATTTTTATTCTTAGTTCTTTTTACGTTTTTCTTTTTTTTTATGTCGTAATAGATGCAGCATATGGTGAACTCGTACAGTGACCGATTCTAGAACATTATATTTTTCGCTGCCGGTTCTAAGTCTCAAACCCGGGAAGTTCTCTGTTTTCCGTTACCTCCTTACTTGTTTTTATTGTTGCATTGATGACACTGCAAATTTTAAGTGTGGGGAGGGGGTTAAGTAGACTTAACTATTAATTTTGCGCTAATCTTAAGCTTTATATTGTGCTTAGTCAAATTATTGAAAATTTTGAAACTTGGCACCATTTTTTTCAAAAATCTTTGATTGGTTTGAGACTATGAGAATCATTGTGTTAGGATGATAAGTTATGAGTTTATTTGAGTGTTGACATATGCCTTGTAAGACGGGTTACCATGAGTGCCTCGTCCTTGTCTTTGAAAGATTGAGTCTTTTATTGTTTATTCATTTTGTGAGGATACCAACTTTGACCTAAGGTAGAACTTGTCACCTTGAATACTTATCGAGACCACAAAAGGAAAGTATTTATCACCATTGCACTGATAGAGGCCTTCATTACAACTCAGTTAGCCTTCGTCAGTTAACCTCGTTATAAGGTTATCTGATTTGCCTAACCTGTTGATTATAAAAGTACTCATCTTTAGTACTTTATCCCTTGTAACCATTTTGAAGCCTTAACCTTTTCGTTTCTTTACCCATTATAATATATCCTTTAGGCTACCCACACCCAACCCTCCCAACCCTCCCAACCCACTCACTTTTTTAATGTCACATCAGCTGACACATCAGCTTTTTTCCAACCCTCTCATTACCCTCCCATAACCCTCTACAACCCTTTCCAACTCACACCCAACCCTCCCAACCCTCTCACTTTTTAATTTATTTTATTTATTTTATATAAATAAATAATATAATTAAATACATAATATTGTAAAAATAATTAAATAAACATAATATTAAAAAAAATTACATAACATTAATAAAAAAAATTACAAATCAATATCAAGATTCCAAATATGATCCACTAAATCCGCCCGAAGATTATGGTGAATAGTTGCGTTTCTCACTTCGAGAAAATTCGACATACGTTGCTCCTTAGTGAGTTGTGGGTTCGGTGGATCCGGAAGATCGTGTGGGACAACACAAATGGCCTTGTTTTTGTTTTCGATTATCATATTGTGTAATATGATACATGCGTACATAATGTTGCTCATCGTACGTATCTCCATTACGCGAGCCGGTTCTTTGACTATATTCAACGTTTCGAAGGATGCCGAAAGCTGGTTCGATATCTTTACGTTCCGCTTCTTGCGCCCCCTTAAACTTAATTCGTTTAGCGTCTTCCGGATAGGAAAACGCTTTGACAAAAGTAGCCCATTCCAGATATATCCCATCCCCGAGATAATATCCGTGCTTGTAGGTGGCCCCATTTACTTGAAAAGTTCGATCGGGTGCTTTTCCATCATACACATCTTCGAAGAGGGGCGAATGATTGAGCACGTTTAGGTCGTTCATGGCACCGGCACAACCAAAGAATGCGTGCCAAATCCATGCGTCTTGGGAGGCCGCCGCTTCTAAAATGACTGACGGATGTGGTTTATCGCCTCGATTGTATTGACCTTGCCATGCAACTGGACAATTCACCCATTCCCAATGCATGCAGTCAAGGCTACCGAGCATGCCGGGAAATCCGTGACGCTCTTCGTGCGCGGCGTACAACTGTTGAATATCTTCGTAAGTCGGCTTGCGTAAATATAATTTTCCATACATTTGTATAATTCCTAAAATGAAGTTGTTTAGACACTGGCGTGTCGTTGAGTCTCCCATGCGGACGTACTCATCAAATGCGTCACCGGTTATTTCGTACGCCAGTTGCCGAATTGTCGCCGTACACTTTTGTAATGGAGAAAAACTCGGCAACCCTGCAGCGTCGTACTGTTGTTGGAAATATGGTTACCGTGTGTTTAAATCATACACTATTCGTATGAATAGATTTTTCGACATCCTAAAACGTCGCTTGAACATGTCATCCGGGTACGTCGGGTTATCGGAAAAGTAGTCCGCGATTAGCCTTGCGTTACCTTCTACCCGACCCCTGTCTATGTTAGGGACCTTCGAACGAGGAATCGATGATGATGATGTGTTTGCTTGTTGAACGAACATAGCAAACATTTGCGCATCTTGTTCCCATTCTTCGTCGGTATCCGTGGATGATGAATCGTTCCAATATTCGGGTTGTGCCATTGTGGATTTATGTAGAAGAGAGTAGTGGTGTATATTGAGATGAAAGTGTGATGAAGAAGAGTAGAAATGGAGAAAAATTGAGATGAAAGTGTGTATAAATGGAGATGAAAGTGTGTATAAATTGAGATGAAAGTTGGTATATATATATATAAATGATTTGAAAAAGAAAAGAAAAAAAAATAGATGTGACCGTTGAAGAGCCGTTTGAATTTAATGTAAAAATTAATATTAATATTAATTGACATTAAATTAGAAAAACTAGAAAACAATAAAGGAATTGAAAAAAAAGATTTTTGCGATTTGGAGACGCCATGTGGGCGCCCAATGTTTCTACACCCTCAAACCCTAACCCCAAGACCCTTTATATAGGTGTTCAAATACATTAAAGCCCAAACCCATTAAGCCCAATAACTATAAACAAAATATTACAATTAAGCCAAAATCTTTTTTTATAAAACTTTCATTAATTAGAATAATTTGGTCCTAACATATTCTTTGGTTTTTCTCTCAATATATATATATATATATATATTGATGATTTTAAAATCATTCATGTAAAAATAGTTAAAAGAAACAATGTTTCACTATTGCATGAAAAAAGTAGATTACATTGGGCGTCCACGTGGCGCCTCCAAATCGCAAGAATCCTTTCAATTTTATTATTTTTTTCTAATTTTTTCTAATTTAATGTCAATTAATATTAGAACTACTTTTTCATTAAATTCAAAACCCTTCATCTTATGTAACGTCATCCTCCTACTCTTATTAAAGGAGAAACCACACGCTCTTGGTTGGTGATATTTTCGAAATCTGATTTTCAATTATGTAATGTCAGTTGCAACAATAATATGGCTTCAAGTCAAGCCTTGAGCGTAAAAATCAATACAACTATATGTTGGAAAAATACTTATCTTCAAACCTCAATGAGATAACTTACCGGTTAAGGCTTGTGGAAGGTGTAACAACTGATAACCCCAAAATTATACATGTTTGGGTCTTGTGGAATTAGATAGTTTTATCCCATTTTAGCTCATTTTTGTACAATTCACTCCCGCTTATCTTTGTTTTTTCAGTTTTAGAAGGATTTGGAGGTCCGTGATCATAAAAGCACAAAAAGAGGTGAAAAAACATGAAGTTTGGAATAAAGTAGAAAACAGAAGTGCCTCGCAATCACGAGACCATAGTCTAGCGACGCGAGGGTGCTATTATTCTAGAAGATTCTTTCATATAACCGCTTTGGCGTCGCGAAAGAGCTGTCAACCGTCAACAAACAAGAAGTCAACTCTACTTAGAATATTTTAGAAGATTCAAGATTCGATTTTAGGGCTTCTTGAAGTGGCTCGCGCCGCGAAGTAGCCGCCTGTAGATCGCAAGGTGGGTCGAACATCATCTTTAAATACAGACTCCAGTCTAGGTTTTCAAAGCATCAAGAAAAATAATCAGAAAAGCAGAGAGGAGTCCAGATTAGCTAGTAAGGAGTGGAATTGCATGAACCAGCAGTGGAAATTGGTGCTTAAACACGGTGAAACTTCGCCCGTTCTTACTCGGAGTCGTCTTGCCGGTGCTCGTTCCTCACTCGCTGCACGGTCTGCATAATGTGTTCTTACTATTCTTGTGTCCTGTTTTACATTATGTTTAGCGGCTAGTTAGTTTTGGTACTTGCCATGGATTGATGAACTTGTAGGATGATTTGATTATTGGTTTCATGGTTTAATTAGATTTATGGTTTATTGAATGGTTGTCTTGTGATTCCTAATTATTGTTTTAACTGTGGCTACTTGAACTCATTGGTTAGGTGTGTTTTTGAATTAATAAACAGACTCCGTTTTGGTTAAATTAAACCTCTTTTACCTTTCGCTTCGGTGACGTGGTAAGCAATCTATTCGGACCGAGGATAGATTGTTAGTAGGGTCCATCAACTTGGCAATAATTAGCGTGACTTGTACTAAAGTTCTTATCTTTGTATTTGGGCCGGGAGACCAACCTAGTTTGCAATCATAGATAATTCATGTTAGGGTGTTATATGCTTAAATTCTTACAATAACCATTAGATCTATGTGTTTTGGTAATTTATGTCAAATCATCTGAAAAGGGATTCAATAATCCATAGTAAGTACTTGTGTTCTTCTCTAATAATAATAAAAAGTTTAGATTTTTAATTTGCATTCTTAGTCAATAATTGTTTTAGAAAATCCTCCATAGTAGTTGTTTAATTAATTACACTTTAAACCACGATTAGGTAGCTTCATTGTTCCCAGTGGTAAGAACGATACCTGGAACTTACCTAAACTATATTATACCAGATCAGGTACGCTTGCCTGTGAATGTGTGATTAATAGTTAAGGATAAGGCTAAAGGTTAAACTTGTGTTAGATTTTATATATATTATCACGCATCAGCGACGCAAGGCCTTGATTTCATTCCAAAGTTATGGGATTTCATCTCTATCTCTTCAGTTCTAAAAGCTTCTTTACCAAGTAAATGTATTTTGTACATTTCACGACAACAAAAGAATTTTCGCAACGCCAAATCTCAAAAGCGTAGAATCTTCATTCAAGTCTTGGACATCTCGCGGCGCGGGACAAGGATCTCGTGATCACAAGATTCTCTCTGTTCCACAAAAGTCCATTCTTCACGTTTTTTTGGCCATTTTCATATTTTTCGTTCCAAGTGCCCTCCAAACCTACAAAATTGAGAATCATAGATTTTCGGAGTTCAAACGCATTAAAACAGGTCCAAAATTGGGGAAAAACCATAGATGTAGCATTCTCAACACTTGTATAATTTTGACTATATCAACTGGCTCTTCCACGAGGAACAATATTTCCTGTTCTACGAGATCGCTTCCAAGAATCGTTTATCACTTGCCTCTTTTTACTTGACGGGTGATGCCCTAAGTTATTACAACAATCGACTACTCACATCATGGGAGGAATTCACACGAGCCTTGGAACTTCATGTTGGTCCTTCGACATACAAAAACCATCAGGCTACCTTGTTTAAACTACAACAAAGGCCCACCGTTACATCCTATCAAACTAGGTTTGAGAGGCTTAGTAATTGTGCCATTGGGCTATCTTGGGAGGCACCACTCTACTTTTTATCGTTTGGTTACGAAGAGACATCATTCAAGAGTTGGTAGTTCACAAGCCACAAGTGTTGAATGAGGCTATCGGACTTGCCAAACTTATTGAAGATGAGTTTGATGATTATCGGTCCCTACCAACTATACCACACCTTCTGCCACCCACGACAACACCTCTTCTTCCAGCCCCTCTGATTAATTCGACAACCTCTTCTAACTCGTCTCGTGCGACCCCTTTACCGGTCAAACGTCTTAGTCCGGAAGAAATGCAACATCAAAAGACGTAAGGGTTATGTTTTCAAAATTTCCATCCAAACACTGTTGTATCCCCCCCCCCTCAATTTTTGATGATCGAGTATCATGAGACACCGATGCCACAAGACAAATGACCCGGAACTAACCTAGTCACGATCAAAACGATAACCCAGATATGGGTGAAATAATTTGGTTTTCGATTTTTGGTCTTTAGTCTATGGTCTATATTTATTCCATATTTTCAACTTAAGTTTAGATTTGTAATTTTGAAGTAGATGTTCGATTTTTTTAGTAAAATAATGGTTTTTACTAATCTTTGGACACATATGGTAAGTGGGAGATATTTAAGTATCCTTGTTCTCATGTCTTGGGTGCATGTGCCAAACTTCCCTTGAATAGTTGCCAATAATAATATGTTGATAGATGTTACTTAAATGTTAAGCATATTAACCACAATCGTCGTCTACCGTATTGCTTCCAAGTTTAAAGCTCTCATGGAATAAAAATGGTCGTCCTCGCTCAATGAGACTATGAAATGAAATCGACACCAAAGAAAGAAGAAAGGCGAACCTTTGTGGAATTTGTAGGCAAAGTGGTCACAACCAAAAAGGATGTCCTTCTAAGCCATGGTATATAAAGACAAATTTTAGAAATTTTATTTGGTTAATTGGTATGACTATATCTCTCATTTATTTGTTTTTCTATAATATGATAAAGATTGGTGCACCTAAATGGTAAATATGTTTTAAAAGTACACCTTCTTGGAAAAAGCTAATCATGTATAATAGTCTTCAATTTCATATATAAGTTTTTATGTCAACTCTATACACCCAAATTAAGAGTTTTAGCATATTATAGCAACTCTTGGAGACTAATTAAAGATATGAAAAAAGACATTAAATAATTGCAGAATTTAGTGTCAGAAAGTAAAGACGCACAACAAAAGTATAAAACTATAGAAAAGTTGATGAAGTTCAAGACTTTAATTCTAAAATAAGAGTAAAAATACCATAAAATAGAAAGTACATTAGGCTAATTTAAAGGTAACTACAATTACTTTAATAATTCATACCTTCCTTTCCCTCTCTAAAACATAGGGTTGTGCACGGTTCGGTTTGGTTCGGTTTTGGGGTAAAATCGAAACCAAACTGAAATTTTCGGTTTTTGAAAAACCAAAACCAAAACCAATCGGTTTTTCGGTTTTTAGTTTTTAGTTCGGTTTTTGGTTTG
Organism: Centaurea solstitialis; assembly: GCA_030169165.1. Classification (NCBI taxonomy): domain Eukaryota; kingdom Viridiplantae; phylum Streptophyta; class Magnoliopsida; order Asterales; family Asteraceae; genus Centaurea; species Centaurea solstitialis. The sequence goes on from CM058043.1 coordinate 64,523,881, forward strand.
GTTTTCGGTTTTTGATAAAACCAACCAAAAACCGAAAACCAAAAACCAAAACCCAAAACCCAAAACTCAAAATCCAATTATCCAATTACGAATCTAATCATCCAATTACGAATAATTCATTTAAAATTTAACCTACGATCATTCAATTGTTTATAATAATAAAAGACAATACATGAAAACAAAAAACACAAAGTTTGATTGATCATCCTTCCAAGAAACAAACTATCATCCTTCTGATTGATCATCATTCGTCCAACGTCTTTTTCTACCACTCATCATCCGGTTGCTCATGATGTTTTTCTTCGGCCGATAACTCTTCTACAAATATTAAAAATAAAACATTAATACAAATTTAACTTATTTAAATAAAATTAAAATATGAAATACTAGGTTACTTACCAATTTCCAACTTCTCCAAGTTCTCCACTAAAGCTTGTAGTTCTACATCATTTAGAAGCGTGTCATTCAAGTCGATGGGTGCAGATCTTATCCAATCTTGTGTGCAAATTAAAGCCTCGGCGGTGTTTAGAGTTAAAGAGCTTCTAAATGGGTCAATCACCCTACTAACGGTGCTAAATGCCGACTCCGATGCAACCGTGGAGATTGGCATTGCCAAAACATGCTTAGCAATTTGTGAAAGAATTGGATACTTCACCGAATTACTTTCCCACCAACCCAACACATCAAATGCATCATTCTTTGTCCTTTTTTCGTTTGCATCTGACAAATAAATATCTACTTTGGTTTTGTTAGCCCCTTGTCCTCTTTCTTCCATGAACTTTGCATATTCATTCTCAAAATCAACCTCTAAACTACTCTAAAAAAAACATTAGAAGATAACGAAGCATTCGTGTGCGTAACATTTGAGTCTATCTTCGTCTTATACTGATTGTACAACTCATCTAAAGTCTTACGCACTCGATCCAAAATCTCACTACATTTAGTGGAATTTTTTCCATAAATCAACCCTAAACAATACTCAAGATAACACAACTTGTTTCTTGGGTCTAAAACCAATGCAATATGCAACAAAAAGTTGACGTTATCTATATTCTCCCAATATTTGTCATACTTTTGTTTCATCGATATCATCATCTTTTTTTTTTTCTCATCAATATTCAAACACATCCTAGCTATTGTTGCATGCATAGTGACAAGCTCACCGAAAAACAAATTCGACGTGACATATTGTGACCCCGAAACCTTCTTTGTCACATTAAAGAAAATTTTCAAGTATTCGATGAAACCCCTGTTATAAAAAAACAAAAAAAAAAAACAAATATAATTAACAAATAAAATAAAGCAAATAAAATTAACAAATAAAATAAAACAAATATAATGAATAACATACCTAGCATTCTCCCAATCCTCTTCCTCAGGAGCTCCCAAAACTCTTTCATTTCTTTTTCTTTTTCTTGTAGAGTTTACATCTTCTACATCATTGGGCCCATTGATTTCTCCAAAGAATGATAGATACTTCTTATCTATCAAAGAAAGTCTATTATAAACATTAGTTTTATAACAATTATTCAATTAACAAATATAATATATTGTAATAAAAAGTAGCATAGTTAATGTGTTATACCTCTCAAATGCATCCGCGTATTTCTCGGCGGTTTCCAACATTAAAAAAGTTGAATACCCCACTTTTGCAAGCACTTGTATACCAATCTCCCTATTGTCTCACCCCGATGATTTGAACATTGACAAAAGTTCAATATTTTTTCTCAAAACCCAATTGTCATCCACCCAATGTGCCGTAAGACACATATAGTTATAGTTTTGTACCGATGTCCATGTGTCGGTAGTAAGGGACACGGTTTGACCTTTTGAAAGACCTTTAAGAGTGTTTATCTCATTTTTGTAGATGGACAAACAATCTCTTGCAACCGTCCACCTTGATGGAATTTTGAAAGATGGACATAAATCCCAAACAAATTCTCTAAAGCCCTCATCATCTACTACACTAAAAGGGCGGTTGTCTTTGATACACATTCGTGCTAGACTTTTTCGGCACTTTACTTGACTAAACGAATAAGTAGTCAAAGAAACACTCCCCTTTTCCCCTTGATCATGGGCTTAAAATTCAAAGTACTTTGTTTCTTTTGGTCATCGGTTTTTTTTGTAAAGAGGTGATAACTTGCATACATTTTCTAGATGACCTCTAAGAGAACTCGTACCATTCTTCCTTGAATTACTTTTCATCTTGGTCTTACAATAGGGGCATTGAGTAAACTTTTCACCATCTACTTCAATAAAATGGTCCCACACAACCTCTTACCTCCCTTTTTTCCCATCAACATTCTCGCTCGAACCCTCCATAACGACATCCGTCGCATTCACATGTTTGTTTTCCGGTTGGCTCGAACCCTCGTTAGCATTTGATTGACTTGTTTCCATCTAACAAAAAATTATAGATGTTAATAGTTCAAAAGGTGTGAATAAATCCAAGTCACAGTAGCTCAATGCCTCAATCCAAGTCTAGTGCTTTCAACAATTTTCCATTCAATAATAGAATTTTCCAAAAAACCTCACCCACACAACCACACATTCTGGAATCTGCATTATATTTTTTTTACTATATATGTTTCTGTCTATATAGAGATATGATATTATAAGTTCACAAAATCCAAAAACATATACATGAATATAAAAAACTAGAGTTGTCATCAATTATGCATATGTCATCAATTATGCATATGTATATGTCAGCATCATCAATTATTTGTCAACCATTGTTACAATTTACAATTTACAAATTCAAAATTTCTTCTTTCTGTACTTTCATCTAAATATTACTCGGTGACTCACAAAGCAAATTTCTTTCAAGCTTTCTTATTTCTTCTTTACACAATGAACTTCAGATGGGTTGTAAATAGTAAATTACCTGTTGCAGTCGACTTCAAATGGGTTGTAAATCGATCTGAAATCGAGATTTGGGGGCTGTCGAGAAATCAAAGAAATCAGCAACTAAAATCGAGCTGAAATTTGAGAAGAAATCAAACTAAAATCGAACCTGATGTGCTGTTGTTGTTGTCGATCTGAGGATGGAATCGAGATTTGGCTACTGATTTGCTCTAGTCGAGAAGAAGAGTAATAGCAGATTTGAATTTTTTTGGTGGCTGTCGATTTGCTCTAGGGTAGTAGCAGATTTGAGTTTTTTTGGGTAAAAAATTAAAAAGTGAAAAAAGGGGCGGGATGGGAGTAGTAGTAGAGTAGGCGTATAAAAAACTCAAATTAGGGTAAAAGTAAATGGTTCGGTTCGGTTGTACCTTTTCGGTTCGGTTCGGTTTTTACATTCGGTTCGGTTGTACCTTTTCGGTTCGGTTCGGTTTTTACATTCGGTTCGGTTCGGTTCCTAATGTTAAAACCGAACCAAACCGAAATTTTTGGTTTTTGAAAATTTCAGAACCAAAACCAATGGTTTTTGTTCGGTTTGGTTTTTTCGGTTTTCGGTTTTCTCAGTTTTTGGTTCGGTTTCGGTTTTTCCCTGCTCACCCCTACTAAAACACAAGAGGACGGGTTTTAAATACCCTATAACCAACCTTTCCCTCCGATGCACATAAATCACCATTTAATGCTTGTTTGAGAGTTGTTTAATCACCTGTTTTTTTACTCCATATATAAGCTTCTGACAGGCTCAATTATTCAATATGAGAAGTGAATCTTTTCAAAAATATTATAAAAATCAAGATCTTCATTTGTTGTTGTTATTGCTATTGTTGTTGCTCGATTCCACAACATCCACTTCTTCATCAAATTCTCACCTTTTTAGTCCAAAAGTCGTTATAACAAATCATTCAGCACCGAAACTTCATAAACAATAACGATTTAAAGAAGTAACCAAAAAATTCAAGTCATTCATTTAAGGATGAAAGAGATAAGAAAAATGCAAGTAAATGTTGGCATCATTAGATTCATGTATTTTTTTTGACTCCTATCTTCAATAATGTAGTTGACAAGTCATTTGGCTATATAATAGGCAAATAAAGTCATTTAACTTTTAAATATTGCGTAATTTACACTAAATATAATAAAAAAACTTCTAACAACAGTTGTTTGGTGTTCAAAACTAAAATGCAAACTTATTATAGTTAAAAGTAGGGGTATGCAGAATTTTAATCGATTCAACTAAAACTGACATATCAATTAGAATGGACCGTTGATGATTGGATATCCAATTGTAATTAGATTGGATCATATCGAAATTTTCAACATCCAATTTGGATCGGTATGTTCTTAGATGACGGTCCATAACCAACCAAAATTGACCTAATCGATTCAATTATTCATCCAATCATCATCCAACTACCAATAAAATTACCCTCTAGTCATCATCCAACTATCAATCCAATTACCATCCTGTCATCATTCAACTACCTATCTAATTGTCTTTCAGTCATCATCCAGGTATCCATTCCATCATGATTTTTTAAATCATTATCAATTTTAATCTTATAAATATATAGAGAGAGAGAGTTACCTTATTTTACAAACTCAATATTTTGTGCAAACCGTGTAAACTCATTTTCGTCCAATCAGAATGTAAAGATTTGGTGGGAAATAACCAATTGTCCCATGTGTTAGCAATTCATTTTTTAAATTTGAAAATAACCAAATTTCCTTGAATATAAGAATCTAATCATGGCATTTGATAAACTAATCAATGGTTGTGATTGGTTTACAAAGTTTGCACAAATTATTGAGTTTGTAAAATAAGGTGACTCTATATATACATATATATAATAAAACAATTAATCATTACTGGATGTCAGATGAATTCAATTCGATTAATATTTGTCGGATTTGTTGGAAATTTGAATGTAAATTAAAATGGAGGTTATAGAAAATATAATAATGACCCATTATGGTTGATCTTAAAGATGGAGGTTATACCAAAGAAATAGTGTGTCATAGTTGTTGGCTTTTAAACCTACTATGAGTTACATATGTGTTATGTATATATATAGTACTCATAGCTTGAGTTCTATAGAGAGATATATGCTAAAATATGAGAGAAACACATATGGAAAAGTAACTACATGGAAAGCCAAACACACGTGAAAAACCAAGACATATATTCTCAAATTAGGCATGATAGTGAAGTCCGGCAGAACTCAATTCTGTTTCGAGTCGTTGTATCCTGGGAAATCGACGCACTGGTATGGGGCGAATCGGTTTTAAGGAAACTGTGTATAACACGGGCCTGGACTCAATATTTGGGTTTGTTCCCATCTCTCTTTATTTCTTGCTTTTTCTGTTTTGGTGAAACTATTTTCTTACAATCTTAAAACCGATTTCGATCTTTCTTTGTTTCACCAATCGGTTGGTAACCTTCTGTTACATTTGTTTTCTAAGTGAAAATGGGCAAGAGCAAGTGTTATTTTTGAAAAATAAAACTATTTGCTTTGATTATTGTAGAACATGAGAAATGATATGTTTGTATCTATTATATTATGTTATCGTTTGAAACAACAAATTATGTTGTTTTTGACAAAATTTGAGATTGTGAAATATGAATAGAAATATTCTGAATAATTAGTTGTATGATGTGCTTCGAGAAAAATACATCTATGGTGCCTAAAACAATTGTTGGATTTGCAATATGTTTGCATATGTTAAATTTGTTAGTGCACGATATTTAAGCAACTCTTTGCTTATTTATGCACAAAATTTATAAGTGGAAGAAGTTCATTTACAAAATGCAATATCTTGTTTTAAGTGCAAATGTTTGTTCATAACCTCATTTGATGTTTATAAAAGTGAAACTTTTATAAATACAAGTGTGCATTATTTTCTTTTGTGGGAAACAAAATGGTGCATTGTTTTCTTTTGTGGGAAACAAAATGGTTCATTGTTTGTGGGAAACAAAATGGGTAATGCCGGTCTTAAAAGTAGAATATCCTCGCGAAGGGGATGATACTTGGTTTTTGAAACCAAATGTCATGTGAGTAGTTCCAAATGATATATGCAGTACTCATTAATGATGTGTGCTTAAAACTGGTAGAATTTGGAATGTTGCTCTTAACCGTTTAGTATCCACAAGCAAATTGGTTAAAGATAGATATTCTTGGCACTCCATATTAAGGGATGGGCTTTAATTGTTAGGACAATTGATGTCTTGGACAAATGATGCATCCACGATGAGATGTAAAAGTCTTGATATGGAGATTCAAAAAGTGGAAACTTTGTATACATAAAATCCATTTGTTATGTGATGGGATTTTGGTTTTGCAAGAAAATAAAATAGTTTATCTATTTCATTGTTAAGAAATGAGTTTGCTATAATGTGACATTTTGTCGTAACCAAAATTTGGATAAATTTTGATCTCATGTCAATATTTTCTTGATATTAAAGTGAGTTTTAATATAGGTTTAAATCCCAATTAATATGATAGCCGATCAATAATATTTTGATGAGTAAATATATTTTGACTATGCATCTTTAGTAAGTTAAATAAAATGACAAGCTTATAGAATTTTATTTTATGGAAAGATGAAAGGTATATATCACTGATTTTGTAATCATGGTGGTGAATATGTTGATTCTTATGATTTAGAAGTAAGATATACGTCATGTTATCGGCTTGCAACTTCTAAAAGTACACCTATGAGAAAGAAAGGTTGAGTACCTTGAAATGTGGGGGTACCTTACATTTGAAAAAAATGATGTGATAATTAATCCGTTTAATTGTTTGTCGGTTACGAATTAATTACGTCAATTACGAATTTTGATTTTAATTCGTTTAACTGTTTGTCGGTTACGAATTAATTACGTTAAATACGAATTTCGTTTTTAATTCGTTTAACTGTTTGTCGGTTACGAATTAATTACATGGTTAAAATTTTAGTTTTAATTCATATAATTGTTTGTCAATAATGAATTAAATGTTTTGGTAATATTTCGTTTAATTACGAATTAACAATTTTAGTTTTAATTCATATAGTGAATTAAATGTTATAGAACAATATATACATATATACACACATTTAAGTTGGAAAAATTATCAATCAACTCCACATAGGCTCACCTATTTGGATACAATGTCTATGAAAGATATAGGCGGATTGTTTTTTATTCTAATGAGGTCGTGTTTTTAAATGCTTTTGAGCATACCACCCTCACCGTCTTTCCTGGTTGTGTTCGAGTAGAGCTACCAAAAGGGGTTGAGTAAATAATAGTTTCCCTGGATGTGTTTATATAGTTATATATATTTTGGATTTATTTCAATAATTGTTTGTCAATTATGAATTAACCATTTCGATTATAATTCGTTTAATTATGAATTAACCATTTCGGTTTTAATTCATGTAATTGTTTGTCAATTATGAATTAAGCATTACAACTTTTAATTCGTTTAATTGTGTGTTAATAACGAATTAATTATGATTGGTTATAGAATGTCATGATATCAATTGATAGCCGAATCCAATAAGTTTGGATCTAACTTGTCATATAAGTTTTAATAAAAGATATGGCAATAAGCAAAAGATTTCAAACATGTGTTATCAAGTGTGTGACCAAAATGAGACTCTAATGTAAGTGTATCAAAAGTTTGGCTAAGTCATGATCAAGTATGATGATATACCGATCATTAAATGTGGCTATTACAACTAGGATCCCAGAGTTTGAATGCCTAGGTTGTCACTTATTGAAAGTTGTGATTAAGCTCATTGGTGGTGACAAGAACACTCATGTATGGTGCATTGACAAGACAATCTGGCCAATGTTTTTGTGAATTCATCAACATATGTGTGTGTTCTTGACATAGCTTAAATCGTATTGACTAATGCATAGCCAACAACTTTATTCATGATAAAGAAGAAGACATTACTCAATGGAAATGTTTAAATACATAAGTTGTATCAACTTATTGGAAACAGATTGAGTAGATACTCGTATGAATCAAGATTTGTGCAAATGATTCATCTATGTTTTTGAAGACTCCAAGTAACCAGTTGGTTGGTAGTCACACTTGGAGACTTACACTTGATAAACTATGATGTCTTAACGGTGGAAAATGATGGATCACTAGGTCCATAAATGATATGCCATATAATTATAAATTGGAATTTTATCTAGTCATCTTCATCAAAGGAAGATCTAGATCTAAATTACTTTGATATATATTCGATAGTAACACAAATAACATCCGTTAGAATGGTTTTGGCAATTGCAGTCATTAGAAATTTATATGGAGAAGCCTAAGGGATTCGTTGCCCAAGGTAAGGAGAACAAGGTGTAAACTTGTTAAGTCCTTATATGACCTAAAACAAGCACCAAAGTAATGGCATCAAAAGTTTGATCAAGCCATGCTGGAAAGTGGTGAGTGTGATAAGTGTGTTTATATGAAAGACACTACTCATGGTTATGTCATCTTGTGTTTATATGTTGATGATATGCTCATCATTGGAGGTGATAACAAAATGATAAGGTCCATGAAGGATATGTTGAAATCTAAGTTTGACATGAAAGAGATGAGTTTATCAGATGTGATACAAATCAAGACGGTCTATGTTAAATCAAATACCTTATATGGACAAGATTCTTGAGAAATTTAATCAAGGAGACACTAGTATAGCTAGAACTCTGATTAACACTAGTCAACATTTATCCAAAAATAGAGGGGATAGTGTTACACAAGTGGAATACTCAAGAATAATCGGCAGTCTGATGTATCTTATGAGTTGTACGATACCTGACTTAGAGTATGCAATAAGCAGGTTAAGTAGATACACTAGTAATCCGAGTGTTGAACACTGGAAGAGTATTACTAAATTGTTAAGGTACTTAAGATACATAAGAGAATATGAACTGCACTATGGAAGATATCCAGCTGTAATCGAAGGATACAGTGATGCAAATTGGATATCTGGTATAAAAGATTCCAGGTTCATAAGTGGATATGTGTTTACACTTGGAGGTGCGGCTATATCTTGGAAATCATCCAAGCAAACTGTTATAGACAGATCCACGATGGAATCTAACTTTATCGCCCTAGATAAATGTGGCGAGGAAACAGAGTGATTGCGTCAGTTTTTAGAAGATATTCCCAAATGGCCTAAGCCGGTAACGGCCATTTGTATACATTGTGATAGCCAATCATCAATTGGTAGAGCTCAAAGTACAATGTATAATGGGAAGTCAAGGCACATTAGATGCAGACATAATATGATAAGACAACTACTCTCTACTGTAGTTATCTCGATTGACTATGTGAAGTCAAAAGATAACATTGCGGATCCGCTTATGAAAGGCCTAAGTAGAGATTTAGTTTATAAGTCATCCAAAGTAATGGGACTGAATCCCTTGAATGAATAAATTCATGCAAAGGAAACCTTACCCAGAAGATTGGAGATCCCTCTGGGTTCAAAAGGACAACCTAGTTGTATAAATGTGGAGAGTCACTGTGGGGGGAGTTAGTAAACTTCAAAGACAGTGAAAAATGAGGATAAGCACAAAGCTTTTAATGATTACTGATAATCACCTATGAGAAAGAGAAGTGGGGTCGCTTCGAAGGGAATTATTAGGGATACATTCCTAAAGCTTTCTCTGAACCAGGCAGTGTTCATGACCGTAACGAACACGACTATGAGGACTTTACCATGTCAAGAAGAATCTTGTGTGAAATGTGTTAACGTTTACACAAATGGCAAAACAGTTCAAGGACATCGCGTCTACAGATTTGCTAGTAGACTAGACATGCTTCATAAGGGAAGGTTCAAAGGTTAACGCCTACCTATCCTTTGCAAGATTCCGACATTGAATTTGAGTATCATGATATATGAAATGTCTATGATAATTTCCATTCATGTGGGGGATTGTTGGAAATTTGAATGTAAATTGAAATGGAGGTTATAGAAAATATAATAATGACCCATTATGGTTGATCTTAAAGATGGAGGTTTATACCAAAGAAATAGTGTGTCATAATTGTTGGCTTTTAAACCTTTTATGAGTTACATATGTGTTATGTATATATATAGTACTCATAGCTTGAGTTCTATATAGAGATATATGCTAAAATATGAGAGAGACACATATGGAAAAGTAACTACATGGAAAGCCAAACACACGTGAAAAACCAAGACATATATTCTCAAATTAGGCATGATAGTGAAGTCTGGCAGAACTCGATTCTATTTCGAGTCGTTGTATCCTGGGAAATCGACGCACCGGTAGGGGGCGAATCGGTTTTAAGGAAACCATGTATAACACGGGCCTCGACTCAATATTTGGGTTTGTTCCCATCTCTCTTTATTTCTTGCTTTTTCTGTTTTGGTGAAACTATTTTCTTACAGGATTCAATCTTTGCCAATAGATATACAATAAGAACATCCAATGGATGGAACAGAACCGATCCAATCATCGATTAGATTGGAATAATCCAATATCCATTGGATTAGATGATTGGATCGGTTGAAAAATCCAACATCCAATGGATGATTGGATCAGTTTGGTTCCCCTTATATCCACTGAATGTCAACCGATGAACACCCCTAGTTAAAAGTATAAAAACAACTTTGAAAGCATAAGCTAATGGCTAACAATGGGGTCGTTCATCGGTTGACATCCAATAGATGTGATGAGAACCAAACCGATCCAATCATCAATTGGTTGTTAATTTTTTTTTCAATCTAATAGATTATTGTATCAGTTCAGTTATTGGTTATCCAATTGATTAGATTGGATCTAACCAATATTAATCAGATTGGATTTAACCAATATTAATCGAATTAGATTCATTCGACACCCGATTAATTGTTTTATTATATTATATACTTAATTTTAAATTAACTATTAATTGTCCTTTAAAAAAATCGGATGGGTAATATAATGATGGTTCGATGGTAATCGAATGGTAGTTGGAGAATGATTGGATGGTAATATGATGGGTAGTTGGATGGTAGTCATATGGGTAGTTGGATGATAATTGGATGAATAATCAGACCGCTTCGATCTGTTGTGGACCATTGTCTAAGAACCAACCGATTCAAAAGGGGTGTTAAAATTTTCAATCAAAATCTAATCAATTACAATTGAATATCAATCATCATCGTTCGTTTCTAATTGAATCAATCATTTTAATTGAATCGGTTGAATTTCTTCACTTCGCTAGCTGATGAAAGTCACACGGGGGTATGCCATTGCCGACATCATAACAAGGGAGAGAGGGGCAAGTGTAAGGGGTTGCTAGGGAGGTGATCGTTGTTTATAGGGTAGGGTAGGGGTAGTAACGGCATTTAAAGGGAGGGTATGCCATTGCTGGAGTTTGTTTGTAGTGATTATTATTTTGCTTTATAAGTTGCTAGATTTGATCCCGTGTAATACACGCGATAATTTAAAAAAGTTTAATTCATACAAGAAATTACAAATATGATTTGTTTAATTTAAATTATTTTCTATAATTCAATTTATGTTTAATAGTATTATATCCAATAATTAATTTATTTTAAAAGTATTGACAATAGAGTTATATTGATACAATTTTATAAAAAAAATGTCTATTACTTAATCCATGATTCTGTATTTTTAATATGATAAGAGTGTAAAATGAAAACATAAGAAAATGTGAAACATATTACTTCTTATATATTCATAATATTTAATAATAAGATTAAATAAAAATATTCAATAATTGTCCCATTTCGAAGGTATTAACGAGACGATTATAATTATATAAATCGTAAAAAAGAAGAAACGTAATTTTAATGCATTTATAATATATGATTATTTATGTTATATGATAAGGGCATAAAATAAAAAATGAAAAAGTAATAAATTAAAAGTAAAACATATAACTAATTATACCCTTGTTAAGTGAAAATTGGAAGATTAAAGGCAAAATAAATAGCTAAAAAGTAGGGGATTGAACCGATAAAGTAAATTGTTTCCAGGTTCATGTTTTGATGGGAAAATGCAGAAATCGGCTCATCAGAAGACGACACGTGTCATGCTAGTTACTCTTTTATTATATATAGATGAATTAATTATTTTTAGGGTTAAATAATAGTCCCTATAATTTATAAAAATTGATGACTAAAGTGCCTTAAAGAATATTTAACGATCAATGTCCCTTTACTTTCCAATTGCATAAGGCCATCCGCGGCCGAGTACGGTGTGACACCGGTATCGGTGCGGTACCCCCGGCAACACCGTCGAGGGCGACCGACACGGTACCCGGTGCGGTCTCCCCCCCAACGGTAACTATAATGGATACTTTTTTTTACTTTTATTTTTATTTTTTACATGCACACACACACACACACACATATATATATATATCTCCCTATTTTTTTATCTCTATCTCAATCTTTCTCCTCTTATTCTCCATCTCAATCTTCTTTCAATCTCAACATCTATGGATCACCAAGGTACCCATTCCGGTTCCAAACGTACTCACTCGAGAGTCTCAAATCTCTCGCTTCCAAATGTCTCTCCGTCCCAAACGACGAGCCCGACGGGGTTTACCGCCCCCAAATGCTGAGCCTGAGGGGTTTTGCAAACTTCTCGCCACACCCAAACACCGTCCCAAATGTCGTAGACCCCAATTGGGGTTTTACAAACTTCTCGCCACCCCAAACACCGTCCCAAATGTCATGGTCGACAATTGGGGTTTTATGAACATGTTTACGCAAACCCCACTAATACTATATGTTCCTTTATCGCTGTTAGTGATTATGTGCAGAAGTTGACAAACCAGGGATTACACATCCAACGTTACAAGACACTTGAGGGTCACACCTGTGAGAACCTGTAAATCATACAAGTAGAATAATCTCAGTTTGGAGAGATTAGGTTTATAATAGTTAATTATAAACCAGTTGGGTATTTTCCGTAAGAAATCCCAAAGATAAAGGTTTGAAATGAATTATATATATTTATTAGGTAAATAAATATATAAGTTTATTAATGGATTATGTATTTATTAAGTAAAATAAATACATGATAGTTTATTAATAAAAGGTATAATTATCTAGTTTTATTTGGATATTCTTTTCTTTAGGAAAAAGAAAAGAATTATTTCCAAAAGATAATTACAACTAATTAAGGTAACTGATTTGTATGGAAACTCTTCCATATAAATATGGGCTTAGGGTTATCAGTTAATTCATTCAATTCTAGTCAAAAACCTGAAGAATCTCTCCTCCCTTCTCTCTCCAAAAACCGGCGCCTAAACCAAGGAAGAAACCAGTTCGGGTTTCGGTTTATCGATCGCTTTATTCACGTGACAGTTGTTTTGTGATTTTGGGATTTTCAACCGGCTAGAAGGTCGTTTGTTTGGTCAATCACGGGTGGATTAAGCTCAAGCAATCCAGGTAATAATCCTAACACTTGTAGTTATTAATTATGTTGAATAATTAAAACGAATAAGATTTGTGGAATTATTCGGGTTTATAATCCATATCGTTTCCGCATATATCAAACCAGTTAGGTTTGATTCGATAAACTTATTTGATCAGTTTGATCACAAAGTTTTGTCATGTATCTCATCCAGTTAGGATTGAAATCCACAGTTTTCTTCGTGTCAGTTTGATACGAGGAACGCATAAAAACCCAACAGTCTTATCAGAGCCACAGGTTTATTCGTTTTATTTATTTTATTATTAGATCCGTTATTAATTCTTGTTTATCATGTTTTTCGAAATCGCATAAAAGAAAAACAGTTTGTTTTTTTTTTTGATAAATTAAAACAGATAGTTTAAATTCATCAGATAAACCAAAACTGAATTAATAGTTATCTAAAAGTTTTTTTTTTGGATAACAGAAAAATCATAGTTTCGGTGATTTTATATTCATTAATTGAAATTATCATAAAACAGTTTGTTTTAGATAATTGTTAAAATCATAGTTAATGATTTATTTTCTATGTGATTAAGCTTTCTTGAAAAACAAGTTAAATAGGTTTTTCATATTAATTTAATCATATAAGTTTTGTGAAAAGTTATTAATCGAAAAACCTATCGCGAAAAACCCACAACCGCAACCACGGCTCGATCACCAGTTCGGTGATAGCCGTGCGATGGCCGAGCCACCAGTTTGGTGGCGATGGCCGAACCACCTAGCCGTGATCGGTGACCGTGATACCGCACCACAGCAGCGACGGCGACTGACCGGTGTTGTTGTCGCATCGGTGGTGGCGGTGGTTTTGAGTTTAATCGGCGGCCACGATGGGCAGTAGCGGTGTTTGACGCCGCTGCTGTCGACGGATGATGATGACGGTGGCGTTCGGGCCAAGGCGACAGCGGCCGTAGCCGGTTTTTGTCGTCAAAGGCCGGCAGCGGCGGTGGCGATGCTTTGGCGTTGCTGCTGTCGTTGCAAGGGCCGTGCGATCACCAGCCGCGATGATTGACGGCGATGGGTGCGGCGGCAGTGGTCTGTTTTTCTGACATCCATCGGTTGTCTTTGGACGACGGTGATGTTTGTTGTCGACGGCCGACCACTGTTGGCGGAAGATAAGCGGCGGCGATGGCGTGTTTTTCAATTGATCGCCGACCAACGATGGTGGCGATGGCCATCGTTACCACCGGCCACATGGTGGCAACGACGACAGCCGTGGGATGGTGATGGCGGCGGTTGTTTTTTATACGCCGATCACGGCGATGGTGGTAGGCCGAGAGGATTTCGTTAATCGGTACATCGATTGCCGCCTATGGGTGGTGATCGGCGGCGAATTGTCGGCTATCCACAGGTCGCGATGGTTACGGGTTTTTCGGTTCAAATGGGCCACGATGCAAATAGGCCCAAAGCCCAGAAATTTTGGCCCAGTTTGAGGCCCAAAAAAGGTTCATTGGTTTTAGGCCTTTATCCAATTTTTTTTTTATTCCGATAATTTTATTTGTCTTTGATAACACCAAAATTATACATGTTTTGGTGGTGCTTAATTGGTTGAATTTACCCCGTTTATCACTTGATTCTAACCTAATTACTCACGAATTGGTATGTTTGTTACTTTTGAAGGTATTGGAGAACACGGAGCTAAAAAGTGCGGAAAATAGGCGAAATTGTGCGAAAGTTGGAAAAGTACAAAACAGGAAGTTTTAGCGATCGCGAAGTGAAGGTTTTAGCGCCGCCAAGACTGATATTCGAGAAGGTTCCTGCCTTTTATCAACTTAGCGCCGCGAAGATGAAGTTTAGCGCCGCGAAATTGGCATTTGCACTCTCAAGAAGATTCCAGAATTTGCCAAAAATAGAAGGAGTAGGGTTTTTAAGTGTTTCGCGCCGCGAACGCCTACTTGGCGAACGCGAAACAGCTTCCGGACCTTCTTTTAAATACTGTTCTCGGCCTTCAGTTCCATATGCATTCTTAGATAGAAAAATACAGTAAAAGGGTCAGTTGTACCAGTTGGTTAGTGGTTTGGAGGGAGAATCAAGTGTGGAGAGAGGAGATGCTGCGCCGATACGGATACTCGATTAATCATCTGTAGCTGTATGGTCGGTAGAATGTCTGTCTTTATCTATACTTATTCTGTTTTCCTAGCTATGAGTAGTGAGTAGTTTTCTATGTAGTACTTATCGTGGTAGATGAACCATGTGGATATGATTTTATGGTTTTAATGATTATTGATTTGTTTTGGTTAATTGAATGTGGTTTTATGATTCCAATTTGATTCCTGCTATTTCGTGTGTTTGAACTCGTTGGTTGGGTTTGCTTTTGGACCAAAAAAGTAGACTCCATTGGGTTAATCAACCTCTCTTGACTTATCCTTCGAGACCTCGGGGAATTAGGTTAAGTGGTTTCTTGGACCGAGAGAAACTAGATTGTAAAACACCGGTTAGTTGAGATAGGATTGGGTGACTGATATTTAGGTTGTCTGACAATCAGCCTAGGTATTGGGACTAGGAGGACCATTCTAGTTGACAATCATATTATCTGCATGTTAGGGTGTCCCAGACTTAAATCCTTACAATAGCCAAATCAATCATACTTTTATGTAACTTAATTATCCACTTGGGGATTCACTATGCCATGATAAGTGCTACTGTTTTCTTTATTATTGTTAAATCAGTTTTTATTCTGCTTTCTAGTTCTTTAGTTGTTAATTTAGTTTTCAAATCATTTTCTCAAAAACCCCCCATAGCCTTAGATTAATTAAACTAATAGGATTACCAGTCTGTTACTTGACCGTTCCCAGTGGTAGATACGATACCTGGACTTTCCTACGCTATATTGCTATCGATCAGGTACGCTTGCCTGTGAATGTGGTAATAGGTGGTTAGGCATTAGAGGTTAAAACTTGTTACGCTTTTTATAGTTAATATTTACCGCATCAAGTTTTTGGCGCCGTTGCCGGGAACGGTAGTATTTAGACTTTTGATCTTTGTTGATCTTTGTTAGTTTTGTTAATCGATCCTTGTGAGGGATTACATCCCTTGCAAGTTTTTGCTTTTTAGTTTTTCTTTATTTATTATAACTATTATCTCTTTGTTTCCCGCAAGTTGCCCGTAACTGTTTGTTGTGGTTTCAGTCACGGCAAATTTGTTATAGGTAATTGAGGAGCCGGAGAGGAATCGGAAAAGAAACAAAAAGAGAAGTCAGAATGGGAGACGAACCACCCATGTGGGGAGAACGATCCAAAGTGCAATTCACCCCTAGGACCGCAATCAAAAAGGCGGATGGTAAAATGGTGGAAATTAACAAAGGCTTGCTTAAGATGATTGGAACCATATCATTTGATGGGGAGCGTAAAGGAAATCCATACCAGCATCTCGAGGATTTTGAAGACATCTGTGATCTACTCAATACCACGGCGGATGAGGTAAAACTTCGAGTATTTCCTCTTACTTTGACAAATAAGGCAAAAGATTGGTTTAAAAAGTTAACCCCAGGATCCATTTCGACCTGGGAAGTTTTAAAATCTGCCTTTTTGTCAAGATTCTTTCCCCTCTCCAAAGTCAATAAACTAAAAGCCGAAATTCGGCAATTTAAACAAGGGAAAGATCACCTTGCAAAAGCTTGGGAAAGATATAAGGATTTACTCTTACAACTTCCAAACCATGGTATTGATGATAGGGAGGTGATGAATATTTTTTATGCTGGATTAACTAACGAATCTAGATTGTGGTTAGACTCATCTTGTGGCGGACTTTTTCCTTATAAGACAGCTTCAGAAGCACGAAAACTTTTGGATGACTTGGAAGCACATTATTTAGACTGGTCCACCGATGAGGAAGACACCCAAAAGGAGAACGAATTGGCACAGTTAAAGGAAGTCTCCTCGCTCGATGAACCCACGATCAAATGCGCAAACAACGGAGAAACTCATCAAGTGGAAGGCCGCACAGTACCACAAGTACCTGTTCAATTAAAACCGCCTAATGGAATCATTGAGCAGCTATTTTGTCCGTTTTCATCAGGTCTTGGAGAAATAGACACGGAGCAGCACATGCGAGCTTTCGTGAACTTTATTACAGGAATACACAAGAGCACCGATCAATTTCTCCAGCAAGTCAAGGAAGCATTCCCCGTAATGAGATAGATGAACAAGCGGAAGTGTTCACCACCACGAGAGGAGGTAAGGCTGTTGTAGGACCACCTATGCCCAAAACTAACCAAATTCCTAATTTGCAGGTCATCGAAGCAGAGGTGGAATTACCGTCACCTACGACAGACGTTGCAAGGGAGGAAACAGTCAGACCAAAGGAGGTCACGACACCCCGAGTACCAGCACGAGTACCATATCCCGCTAGACTGAGAAAAGAAAAGAAGGAGGCCCAGTACCGTAAGTTCATTGAATTGATTAAACAAGTGGATATTAACGTACCACTTGTTGATTTTATTGCAGGAGTGCCAGGTCATACAAAATTCCTCAAGGAGTTAGTAGCCAGCAGAGCAAGGATGGGAACAGAAGAAATAGCATTTCTGAGTGCGGAGTGTTCCGCCGTACTTTCCGACACCCCCAAAAAGGGTGATCCAGGGAGTTTCACTATCCCTTGCTATTTTGATAAAAGCATTTCGTGTAGGGCCTTAGCAGATCTAGGAGCTAGTATAAACCTCATGCCCTTGTCCTTTTACCAAAAACTTGGACTAGGAGAATTAAAGAGCACACGAATGACCATACAACTAGCCGATAGATCCGTAAAGTACCCTGTAGGAATAGCCGAGGATGTCGTAGTACGGGTGGATAAATTCGTCTTCCCTGCCGATTTTGTGATCCTGGACATAAAGGACGAGGTCAAAGTACCTCTCATCCTCGGCCGTCCATTCCTCAACACGGCCAGTGCCGTAATCCACGTTGCCGAAAGAGAACTCAGTTTAGGAGTTGGCAAAGACCGAATAACCCTATCCATTGATAAAACTCTAGACTGTAACGAATCGGTAAGAGAATTGGACAATGTAGATGATTTCACCGATCCCTTCGAAATAGATATTAATGGACAGTTTTTTGAACCAGGTAAATCAGAAGAAAGTCTATCCATCGAGCTATAACAGAAAGAAGTCATTGGAGGAGAAGAACAGGAATTCGAGGAGTTGAAGCAAGAAGATAAAGTTAGGGTAAAGACATCCTTGGAAGAACCACCAGAATTAGAGCTAAAAGATCTTCCAGATCATCTCGAATATCGCTTCCTTCAAGGTAATAATTCTCTTCCCGTGATAATTTCTGCCTTGCTAACAACCGACGAGAAAGAGAGACTCATTGTTGTTTTGAAAAGGCACAAAAAGGCGTTAGCTTGGAAAATCTCGGACATTCCCGGAATAAGCCCCTCTTTTTGTACACATAAAATTTTGATGGAAGACAACTTTAAACCATGTGTGCAAAAACAACGGAGGCTTAATCCGAAAATGCAGGAGGTTGTGAAAAAAGAGGTCATCAAACTACTTGACACTGGGATCATCTATCCTATTTCTGATAGTCCATGGGTGAGCCCTGTTCAAGTAGTTCCTAAGAAAGGAGGACTCACCGTTGTCACAAATGACAACAATGAGTTGATTCCCACTCGAACTGTTACCGGGTGGAGAGTTTGCATAGACTATAGGAAGCTGAATGATGCTACCAGAAAAGACCATTTTCCCTTGCCCTTTATAGACCAAATGCTTGAACGATTGGCGGGAAATGAGTACTACTGCTTCCTAGATGGATTCTCGGGGTATTTTCAAATCCCCATTGACCCCGAGGATCAAGAAAAGACTACCTTTACCTGTCCCTTTGGAACTTTTGCTTATAGACGCATGCCTTTTGGGTTATGCAATGCCCCTGCCACTTTTCAGCGATGTATGACAGCTATCTTTCAAGATATGATAGAGAACTGTATGGAGGTATTCATGGATGATTTCTCTGTGTTTGGTAACTCTTTTGATGAATGTTTGAACAGCTTAGACAGGGTTTTAGCCAGATGCGAGGAATCTCATTTGGTTCTAAACTGGGAGAAGTGCCACTTCATGGTAAGAGAAGGTATAGTTCTTGGACACAAAATCTCGAAAGATGGTTTGGAGGTGGATAGAGCTAAGATAGATACCATATCTAAGCTCCCTCCACCTACAAACATAAAGGGGGTTCGAAGTTTTTTAGGTCATGCCGGGTTCTACAGATGATTTATAAAAGATTTTTCAAAAATAACCCGACCTCTGAATAAGCTTCTTGAAAAGGATGCACCTTTCATCTTCGATGAAAATTGCACCCATGCTTTCGAAACTTTGAAGTATCATTTGACAAACGCCCCCATCATGGTCCCACCAGACTGGAACCAACCTTTCGAGATTATGTGTGATGCAAGTGATTACGCCGTGGGTGCAGTCCTTGGGCAACGCATAAACAATCATTTTCAACCGATTTGCTATGCAAGTCGGACTCTTAACGATGCCCAAGAAAACTACACCACGACTGAAAAGGAACTCTTAGCAGTCGTTTTTGCTGTTGAAAAGTTTAGGTCTTATCTTGTATTGTCCAAAATCATTGTCTACACAGACCATTCTGCCCTTAGATACCTCTTCGCTAAGCCTGATGCTAAGCCCCGACTCATACGGTGGATACTTCTACTGCAAGAGTTTGATATAGAGGTAAGAGATAAAAGAGGCGCCGAGAATTTGGCCGCTGATCATTTATCTCGCTTGGAGAATCCAAACATGGATTCTGGGGGTGTAGAAGTCATTAGGGATAAATTCCCTGATGAAGACCTTAATGTGATTAGGACAATAGGGAAAGATACTACACCTTGGTATGCAGATTTTGCAAATTATCTCACCGCTGGCATTCTCGTTAAAGGTATGACTCATCAACAAAAAGGTAAGTTTTTCTCCGACTTAAAGCATTATTTTTGGTTTGAACCCTATTTATTTAGAATTGGGCCGGACAGAATGCCTCGTCGTTTATCTCAGGCCATGCTGCTTGGGACATTCTTGGAAATTGTCACAATGGCCCCACGGGAGGCCATTTTGGAGCCAACCTCACCGCCAGAAAAGTCCTTGAATCTGGATTTTATTGGCCAACGATTTTCAAGGATGCCCACACATTGGTAAGATCTTGTGATGCCTGTCAAAGGGCAGGTAATATCACAAAGAAAGATGAAATGCCCCAACAAAGCATAAACGTTAGCGAGATATTTGATGTTTGGGGAATTGACTTCATGGGTCCTTTCCCTGATTCCAAAGGCAACAAGTACATCCTCGTGGCTGTTGATTATGTCTCGAAATGGGCCGAGGCAAAAGCTTCACCCACTAATGATGCTAAAGTGGTTGTTAACTTCGTGAAATCTCTTGTTTGCAGGTATGGATGTCCAAAAGCGATCATCAGTGATAGAGGAACTCACTTCGCAAACCACCTTTTGGAAAAGACTCTACAAAGGTATGGAGTGCACCATCGGTTCTCAACCGCCTATCATCCACAAGCAAACGGACAGGCGGAAAACACCAATCGAGCATTAAAGCGAATCTTGGAAAAGACCGTGGATAACAATCCGAAGGCATGGTCACAAAAGTTAGAGGATGCATTATGGGCATATCGTACGGCATACAAGACACCAATCGGTAGCACGCCTTATCGTATGCTGTATGGGAATGCGTGTCACCTGCCATTCGAGTTCGAGCACAAAGCACTGTGGGCGCTAAAGAAAGTTCATTTAGACGACATTGAAAGTGGAAAGGAGCGGTTGGTAAGTCTGAATGAATTGGAGGAACTCAGAGCCCTCGCATATGAGAACTCGAGGATCTACAAGGAGCAGAGGAAGAAATGGCATGATGCGCGACTAAAGGAGATAAAGGTATTCAAAGAAGGGGACAAGGTATTAATGTATCAAACTCGGTTTAAATTCTCCCCGGGAAAGTTAAAGTCCCGATGGATAGGTCCATTTACTGTGTTAAAAGCTTATCCTTCTGGATATGTGGATCTAAGGACCGAAAGAGGGCAGTTTAAGGTGAATGGCCATAGACTAAAACTTTATCATGAAGACGACTCCGTCAGAAATGGCGAAGTCTGTCTCCTCTCTGAAAAGCTTATCACCTAATGACCGCCCCGAGTCAGGCTCGCGACTCGCTATAAAAACAAGCGCTTCTCGGGAGGCAACCTGTGTTTTTCTTATTTATTTGTGTGTTTTTTTTATGTTTTCTAAGCAACTTCGCAGTACAAGGCAAGGCAGGTTCACAGCCCGAACGAGAATTGGGATTTTGGAAACAGAAACTTTTCACGATCGCGAAATCTGTAATTTAGCGACGCGAAAGAGGCATTCGAGGTAAGTCTTCCTAACAGAAGAATTTCGCGAACGCCAAGTAATAATTCTCGCGAACGCGAAGTTGGTAAGATCTGAGAGCTGTTGTTTTTCACCAACTTCGCGACGCGAAAACTTTAATCTGGCGCCGCGAAAGTCGAGCCAAGAGGTTTTATTTCAAAATCTAAAACCCTATTTTCAGTTTCTAAAACCTCTCTTTGCTCCCACTCTGCAATTCTCTTCCTTCCCAGCGATTCCATGGCATCAAAGGTATGTTTTCCTTCCCAATTTTGCTAGATTGAGGATCTCTATGTGCTAATTTGTGAATCCCCCAACAATGGGGCTTTGTTTAGTATCATCTATCTATGTAATGGGGATTGAATGTTTAATACCTTGATTATCTTTTGTACACACTTGAGTTGTTTTTGTGCTTTACTATCTTATAATGTGGTTCAACTCAAGTGTGGGGAGGGAAGTTTCGAGCCTTTTAATGATTCATACTCTTGTTTGTGTTTGTAGAGAACCCCATCTTTTCGTAATGTTCAGAACCATCCATGCTTGAATTTTGAATCGGGAAACATTCTCCGAAGTGAGAAAATGGCATTGGTTATTGCGCTAGGCCGGTTGAAGCAGCTAGATATAGAGATAGGGTCGACGGTAGACCTAAAGTTTATTGATGAGATTGGCTTTGGTGCTCGCCTCTCGAACCTCTTGAGAAGGGAATTTCGTAATCAATCGGGTGCTGTCCGTTTTGTGAGTAATGATTGGGAGAAGGCATTGACTACTCGTGAACCGATTTACTATGAGCTTGTCTTGGAATTTTTAACTTCTTTTGAGTTCGATTTGGAATTTTTCAATGAAGACAAGTTGGATAACGAATGTGTGAAGTTCCGTCTTCTTGGGGAGTGGTATGATGTTACACTACCACGGTTCGGAGTTTTACTTGGTCTCTTCACGGCTGCTCAATCTCGGTCAGGATATTTCAATCACTATTTTCTATCCGGCGAATGTGAGGCTAGTACCGACTTCTCAGGAACGGAGTTTTGGTCATCAATCGGTTTGGGTTCCTATCTTCAATCCAACACAAAGGAAAGTTCGATTGTTTCACCGGAACACCGCCTACTACATCGGATGTTGGTTCATTCGATTGCCTTTCGAAAGGCCATCAAAGAAAAAGTTCCGGAAGGTGATCTTTGGCTTCTTTCCCGCGTGATAGACCGAGATGCGAATACCAACCTCTCTTTTGTCATGGCAAAAATGTTCCAAAACACCACTACGGTGCATGATCGGGCCGGAACGGGCCTTTGTGGGGGACATTTTGTTACGGTCATTGCGGAAAAGTTGGGGATTTTAAGTCCGGAAGTTCGTGCTACACTCACTGAATTGTCACCGTTGGGCGTTCTTGATAAGATTTTGTTTCGATCGATGAAGTTACTTGCACCCGGACCTCGTAAAGGTTCTTTTGTTTGGATCGAGAATGCCGCAACCCAAGAGGATCCGGCCGGTATGGCCACTTCACCTCCTCAACCGAACTTCCCGGGGCAATCGAGCCAACCGCCAGCATCAAGCCATCAGAGTCAACACGGTGAGCCTAGTGATCATCAAGGACAGGGTTCTATTTTAGCAGCTATTCAGGAGTTGTCAGAGCAGATGAGCAGTGAGCACCACGATATCATGGATCGGATCGACCGGCTAGCGTACGACATGCACGGTGTTCGCCGAGAGTTGTCTTGGGTTACCGCCTCGATGAGTGAGTATTTTGAGAGTATAGGACACGCTCATTCGGCTCATCTTGCCCCTCATCCGATTTGGCGTGACAATGATGATGGTCCGACCGGGTACTCGACTTATGACGAATGGGCGTTCGAAAACCGTAATTGATCGGTTTTGATTTAATTCGATTGGGTTGTAATCTACTTAATACTTTAAACTGCGTGGTTGACTTGCTACTCTTTTTTTTTTTTTTTGTTTGGATTGTTTAGGATTTTAATTGTTTGCTTAGTTTGGTTTATTTTATTTTGTTCTTTTTACCTTTTATTTTTCTTTTTGTTTTTGGATACAGCTGTTTATGATTCTGCATCGGGTACGATTTCCGGAATAATCTCTCTCAGATCAGAACAAGTCAAATAACCCGGGAAGTTTTCTTTTTCCCAATTACTCCTTAATTGTTTTAACTGTTGCATTGAGGACACTGCAAATTTTAAGTGTGGGGAGGGGTTATGTTGACTTGTCTGCTTGCTTATTGGGTACACTTTATGCTTGTGATTGTCGTTTTTCAAATTTTTGAAAGCTTTGAAGTTTGACCCCAATTTTTTTCAAAATCTGAGATTGTTTTTGAGACTGAGTTGCTTGTTTAGGAGGACATGAGATGAGACTGTTTGAGTAGGAGAATACCTTGGAATACTGATTACCATGAGTGCCTCACCCGATTCCTTTGAGAGATTGAGCCTAATTAATTCATTTGTGTGAGGAATACCGACTTTGACCCAAGGTAGAACTTGTCACTAGAATTCTTGTCGAGACCACATAAGAGAAGTATTTATCACCATTGCACTGATAGAGGCCTTCGTTTCTAACCCTTTTAGCCTTCGTTAGATAACCTCATCATAGGGTTATTTAATTTGCCTAGCCAATTTCTGAAAAGGTGTTCACTTATAACACTTTCACCCTTGAAACCATTTTTTGAGCCTTAGCCTTTCGTTTCTTTACCCAATTCACCATATACCCTTGAGCCTAATTGTTTTATCTATCTTTTGGCCGTAACTTAAATTTGATACTTGAGATGTTTGATCCAGTTTTTCAAAAATCTGATAGTTTTTATGGGATTGATAAGAGCATGAGAGAAGAGCCAAAGGCAACATAGTTGCTGCTCTGAAAAAGAGAAAAGAAAGAAAAAAGAAAAGATGAGACTCAAAGAAAAGAAAAGAAAATATCAAAAGAGTCGAAAAAAAAAAGTGAGCTTAAAAGTGTGAAAAAGAATTTGTGCCACAAATAAGCCATAGGCTTAGGCCGATTCTAAAAGAAAAAAAAAAAGAGAGATATGCTCATCCCGATAGTTTCACTGTTTGAGAATCAGATTTTGTGCTTTACTGTTTGGATCATTACAAATTGAGTTTTCAAGTTTTTGTTGCAATATCCTTTGCCACTCATATATCCTTTATCCTACCCTTAACCTTAGCCTAACATTACAACCCCTAAGTCCTCTTGACGGTTGACAACTTCTCAGTGGTGGAGATTAGATTCAGTGCCAAGCTTATGCATGAGGGAATTGGTCGAGTATTGGTGAGATCACTTTTTACACTTTTACCCCCGAGAGATACACTTCAGATTATTATTCATACTATGTGAGGGTAAAAGGTCCACCTTGGTATTCGATTGCTTGATATGTCTTGTCTTTGTGTCTGACTATGTGAGTATTCTTTGTCTTCTTGGATGATCTTGGGTGGAGATAATTTTGGTGTCATCTTTCTTATCATTCAGTCTTTTGATTGAGGACAATCAAAGCTTAAGTGTGGGGATTTTGATAACACCAAAATTATACATGTTTTGGTGGTGCTTAATTGGTTGAATTTACCCCGTTTATCACTTGATTCTCACCTAATTACTCACGAATTGGTATGTTTGTTACTTTTGAAGGTATTGGAGAACACAGAGCTAAAAAGTGCGGAAAATAGGCGAAATTGTGCGAAAGTTGGAAAAGTACAAAACAGGAAGTTTTAGCGATCGCGAAGTGAAGGTTTTGGCGCCGCCAAGACTGATATTCGAGAAGGTTCCTGCCTTTTATCAACTTAGCGCCGCGAAGATGAAGTTTAGCGCCGCGAAATTGGCATTTGCACTCTCAAGAAGATTCCAGAGTTTGCCAAAAATAGAAGGAGTAGGGTTTTTAAGTGTTTCGCGCCGCGAACGCCTACTTGGCGAACGCGAAACAGCTTCCGGACCTTCTTTTAAATACTGTTCTCAGCCTTCAGTTCCATATGCATTCTTATACAGAAAAATACAGTAAAAGGGTCAGTTGTACCAGTTGGTTAGTGGTTTGGA
This sequence comes from Centaurea solstitialis, assembly GCA_030169165.1. Classification (NCBI taxonomy): domain Eukaryota; kingdom Viridiplantae; phylum Streptophyta; class Magnoliopsida; order Asterales; family Asteraceae; genus Centaurea; species Centaurea solstitialis. The sequence continues at coordinate 64,549,562 of CM058043.1, forward strand.
GGGAGAATCAAGTGTGGAGAGAGGAGACGCTGCGCCGATACGGATACTCGATTAATCATCTGTAGCTGTATGGTCGGTAGAATGTCTGTCTTTATCTATACTTATTCTGTTTTCCTAGCTATGAGTAGTGAGTAGTTTTCTATGTAGTACTTATCGTGGTAGATGAACCATGTGGATATGATTTTATGGTTTTAATGATTATTGATTTGTTTTGGTTAATTGAATGTGGTTTTATGATTCCAATTTGATTCCTGCTATTTCGTGTGTTTGAACTCGTTGGTTGGGTTTGCTTTTGGACCAAAAAAGTAGACTCCATTGGGTTAATCAACCTCTCTTGACTTATCCTTCGAGACCTCGGGGAATTAGGTTAAGTGGTTTCTTGGACCGAGAGAAACTAGATTGTAAAACACCGGTTAGTTGAGATAGGATTGGGTGACTGATATTTAGGTTGTCTGACAATCAGCCTAGGTATTGGGACTAGGAGGACCATTCTAGTTGACAATCATATTATCTGCATGTTAGGGTGTCCCAGACTTAAATCCTTACAATAGCCAAATCAATCATACTTTTATGTAACTTAATTATCCACTTGGGGATTCACTATGCCATGATAAGTGCTACTGTTTTCTTTATTATTGTTAAATCAGTTTTTATTCTGCTTTCTAGTTCTTTAGTTGTTAATTTAGTTTTCAAATCATTTTCTCAAAAACCCCCCATAGCCTTAGATTAATTAAACTAATAGGATTACCAGTCTGTTACTTGACCGTTCCCAGTGGTAGATACGATACCTGGACTTTCCTACGCTATATTGCTATCGATCAGGTACGCTTGCCTGTGAATGTGGTAATAGGTGGTTAGGCATTAGAGGTTAAAACTTGTTACGCTTTTTATAGTTAATATTTACCGCATCAGTCTTATAAAATTATTTTGAGGGATTTTATTAGTTAATAATTGTTCCCGTGTTTATCAAACCAGTTATCTGACCCGGTTTTGGTCAAATGGGCCTGGTGTCATGTTTGACCAGTTGGTCAAACCTTGACACATTTTTTTGGGCCAATTTTAATGTTTCGACCGGTTAGTTCGGAATATCTGGTTTGATATATATTTGGATAAAAAACAAATATTTTATAAAATCGGTTTTGCTTGATAAATAGATTTATTGATTATAAATCTTAGTATTTTTTTTTATTTTTTTTTATAACTCAAGTAAAAACCGTTTTCAGTTTAAAATATTAGTTTCGGTTTATAAACAGTTTGTTTTATAAATCAGTTAAAACCAAGTTTTGCGATAAACGGAACAAGATAATTTTTAACGGATCTAGGATTGCTTTACGCTTTATTATATTGTTTAATTTTATGATAAATGCGTGGTTGTTTAAATTGTATACCTGTGTGCGTATATATTTTATACCTATTATAGAGCTTGCCAACTTAGACCTTTGGATTGTTTCTGGGGAGGCCTGCGTGCCACTTACAACCCCTTTGTAATAATGACCATAGGATAGATTTTTCTTTTGAGTTCCATCAAGAATGCCGAAGGCCAGTGGGAGCTACGCAAGAAAAACCCGTTTTTTTTTCTTTTCTGGAGTCCTAACGAAGATACCGGAGCCGGTGGAAGCTACGCAAGGTGTTAGAAATCCTTTAGAAAAATAGGTCATTTTGGTCCTTAGGAATAAAGGTTGGCAAACCTATAATTAGTTAGCTTTAAACTGCGTGGTTGTTATAATTATCTGTGCGTTTATAATTATTAACTGCGTGGTTGTTTTTATATCGTGATAGTATCAAGTATGTTTTAAAAAAATATGAGAGATTTTTTTTAAACTAGATTAAATCACGAGATTAAGTAGGTTTTAAAAACAAAGTCACCAGCTTTTTCAAAAACCTTTTACGGTAGGTTTTATTTTGAAACCTATAAAATTGTAATTAGATTGTTTAAAGGCAAGTTGATAAAACAGTCAGTTTTGGTCAACTAGCATGTTATCAAAACAGCTAGTTTTGATTAGCAAGTGTGCTTTTAAAACAGTTAGTTTTAATTAGCAAGAGCCTTTTAAAACAGTTAGTTTTAAAACAGCGTATGTTTGAAACAGTTAGTTTAAACATCAGTTTCTTTTCTGTTTATGTTAGGAATTATGTGCAGAGTTGACAAACCAAGTAATTACACATCCAACGTTGCAGGACACTTGAGGGTCACACCTGTGAGGACCTATAAGTCGAACAAGTTAGATGAAACCCGGAAATGGAGAGTTAGGATTTATAATAGTGTATTATAAATCAATTGGGTAATTTCAGTCAGAATTACCGAAGTTGGAGGGTTATTAATTAATTAGGATATTATATATTTATTAGATAAATAAATATATAATAGTTAATTAATAAGTTTTTATATATATTAGATAAATATATATAATTATAATTATCATATGCAAATTCTTTTCCAGTTATTGAAAAAGGAAAAAGGATTAGAGATAATTATAAAAGGAAACTGAATCTCATACAAACATTGTTTTTCCTCCATATAAATAAGGCTTATGGGCTAAAGGAAAATTGTAGCTTTCAACTATAATTCAGTTTCAGTTCCTCTCTCTCTCTCTCTCTCTCTCTCCAACCAGCGCCGACCTCCCCCCCCAGTCGGATTCCAGTTTTTGGTTGTTCGGGTTTCATTCGGTTCAACTAGAAGAACGTTCGTTGGTCGATCACCGGAGGACTATTCTCGAGCAATCCAGGTAAATTGATCTAATCCAAACCATTAGGATTAAAACTAGAAACGATTAAAGATCATTAGGCTTCAAAAGGGTTTTTAGTTTTTATCGCTTCCGCTTGATAAGATCAAATCAGTGAGTTTTTGATCGCGTGGGTTTTAACAGTTTGTTTTTAAACCTATAAGATCTAACAAACCAGTAAGGTTCGTTAAATCCGTATTAATCCTCGAGTCAGTTTGATCTGAGGATACCCACAAAAACCCAACAGTGGTATCAGAGCCATTGTTAATAATCGTTTTAGTTTTATCAGATTATCTGTTTATGTGTGATCCGTTAAAATCTGTTTCTTGCGTAAAAGGGTTTTAAAAAATATGATTTTTTGGTTTATATAAAATTCGTTTGTTATTATTTATCATACGAGAAACCCGGAAAAACCACGACCGGATTGATGATGACTACGGTTATCACATCACCACCGCACCACCAGCGTGGTGGTTGCGGCTGGCCACCGTGGTCACCAGATCACACCACGGCGGTGACCAGCTGATATCCCAAGGCCACGCCACCAGTTAGGTGGTGGTGGTCAACCCTGTTGCCGCTAAGAGAACCGCCGGGCCACACCACCAGTTAGGTGGTGGTGGCTGAAGCCCTTCGTTGTCGTGAAACAACCACAGCCGCGCTACCAGATGGGTGGTGGCGGGTGATCTCGATTACACGATCGGTGGGCTATGGCCGAAGCCGATCACCGCACCACAGATGGTGTTGACGGTATTATCGACCAGCGGGGCCGATATGTGAACACCGCAACCACCCGAAAACTGACGGGTGGTGGATGGCGGTGTCCACGGTGGTGGTAGTTCTCGCCCAACAACATCGTTAAACACGTTCACCGGCCAAACCGCAGCTAGCGGTGGCGGCAGACGCCCGGCCAAACCACCAAATTGATGGTGGCAGGCGGCAATTGGTGGTGGCCACAACCGCGCTTAGCGGCGACGGCGGTGGCGACTGATTGTCGTTGCCGCTACGGACCGTAGCTAGATGGCGGTGGTGGCACTCATGCGTTGTCACCGGACTAACGATATTCAATTACAAAACGCCAATCGCCACCTGTGGGTGATGATCGGTGGCGATGGCTACACACCGGTGGCCGTAGGTCACACCACCCGATCGGTGGTGGTGGCCGAATCCATATCAAACCACGGACCGAACCACCAGTCGGTGGTAGACGCGCATGGTGGTAACATCGCACAACTGTGGGGTGTGGCGGCGGCGTTAGTCGATCACAACCAGATCGGAAGGGATCGACAGCCGCGGCCGATGGTGGTATTGATTCGGTATTGCTTTGTTTTTCCAAAGAACGAGATGGCGATGGCCGATTGCCATCATCGTCAAGCTCCGGTTGGTAGCGATGGTCGTTCACCTTCGCCATCATGAAACCACTAGGGTTTTTCGTTTGTCTGGGCCTAGTTTGTTTATCAGGCCCAAAGCCTAGTTCTTTGGACCAAGTTATGGCCCAAAAGAACTTGTTTTGTTTTTAAAGACTTTTATCCGAAATTTTTTTTTCTGTTTAATTTTTATCAAACCAGTTATTTTGACCAGCTTGGTCAAATAGGTTTTGTGTTGTGTCTTGACCAGCTAAGTCAAACACAACACGGTTTGAAGTTCACTCATTTTAGACGATCAATTTGTTTGGTAAAACCCGGTTTGATATATTTTTGGATAAAAGGAATTTTTTCTAGCAAATCAATTTTATTTATAAAAGTGTATATTTATAAAACTAATTTTAGTTTCGATTTATAAAACTGTTGTTTTTATAAATCAGTTTAAAACCAAGTTTTGCGATAATTAAGACAAGATAATTTTAACGGATCCAGGTTTATTTCTCGTAATTATAATATTGCTTTTATTATACTGCGTATATATATATATATATATATATATATATATATATTGCGTGATTGCTTGAGTTCTATATATGGATTTCGTTTTGATTTTACATATATACATACGTTATAGTATTTGCCAACTTAGACCCTTGACATGTTTATGGGGAGGCCTGCGTGCCACTTGCAACCCCTTATGTAATAATGACCTTAGGATAGAAAATTTTTCTTTCTTCTTTCGGGATGACGAGGCCAGTGGGAGCTACTAAAATTCTTCATCTTACCGGAATACTAACAAAACATGGCGAGGCCAGTGGGAGCTACGCAAGTTTTGAAGCTTTTAGTGAAATAGGTCATTATTGGTCCCTAGGAAACGTTGGCAAAAACTATAATTAGCTGCTATGTGATTAATTGTTGTTTAATTGCATGGTTGATTACTCATTTGTGAAAGCTTGCATGTTGGTAGTTTTAAATAGAAATGTTATTTTAAAACTAAGTTGTATCACAAAAGGAATATAGGTTTTATTATTAGTTTCGTCAAACTTTTCAAAACGATAGTTTTGTTTTAAAATCTATAGATGATTGTTTTTTTTATAAAAGGAAAGTTGACAAAAACAGTTAGTTTTAATCAACTAGATGTGCTATTAAAACAGTTAGTTTAATTAGCAAGTAATTTTAGAACAGTTAGTTTTAAAATTGCATGCACGTTTGAAACAGTTAGTTTAAAACGTAAGTAGCCTTTATAACAATCAGTTTTTCAAAAGCCTGGAAGTAAAGTTTTTCAAAACCCCGAAAATCATAGATCAGTAGTGCAACCCATCTAGGGGCACCTTCGGCGTAAAGTACATAGGCGTTGTAAGTGATCACACATTCAACGTCCGTGTTCAAACTGAAGCTGGAGGGGTTACATAACTCTGCGAATTATCTCCGGGTGGTACCGGCCAGAGTATAGTGATCAGGTCCCCAAGATGGTGAGATCTGTTTTGGTACTATAATGTTCACCGGGTGGTACCGGGCCAAAAAGCACTAAGAGGGACTAAAACATGCACAGGTAGTTGCCATAGTCCCGAAAAGATCTAGGAGTCATGTCAGCTAGACATGATTGGTAAAAGTCCTTACCTACCGAAATAAATACGGGTCTGGTGGAGCAAGAACATTACGCACATCAGGACGTATGAAATAAGGATCCTAGTCCAATAAATTGATCATTTAAGGGTTTATTGATAATTATTGGAATTTAATCTATTTACAGTTGCTAAGACCAAAAGTTTTATTTTGTGTAGATGGCAAGCACTGTTACCAGCACTAATAATCTTTCCCTCCGATCTATCCTAGAAAAGGATAAACTGACCGGCTCTAATTTTCTCGACTGGGAGCGCAATTTGATGATTGTGCTCAGACATGAGAGAAAATGGTATGTGCTTGAAGAGCCACTTGGGGAGGCACCTCCGGCAAACGCTCCGGCTGCTGCCAGAAATGCCCACAAGAAGCACTCGGATGATCTCCTTGATGTCGCCTGTTTGATGCTTGCAACTATGAGCCCAGATCTGCAAGCAGGGCTCATAAATACAAATGCTTATGACATGATCCGCCAGCTGAGGGACATGTTCCAGACCCAGGCTCGTACAGAACGCTACGATGCCACCAAAACATTTAATGAGTGCAAGATGGTAAAGGGGACATCAGTAAGTGACCATGTCATGAAAATGAAACGGCACTTAGATCATCTGGAGAGGCTTGGTCATCCTGTTCCGTTGCAGCTAGCAACAGACACCATACTCAATTCACTGTCAGAAGACTACAGGCCCTTCGTAGTCAATTACAATATGAATAACATGGAGAAAACAATAGCAGAGTTGCACTCCATGCTTAAGACAGCTGAACTGAATATGGGGAACAAGAACAAGACCAAGGATGTCTTGATGGTGAAAGACGGAGGGGTGAAAAAGAAGAATGGGCAAGCTAGCACCAGTAAAGGAAAAGGAACAGTCCAGGCCATCCAGAGTGCACCCAAGAAAGGCAAAAGCAAGGGCAAGGCAAGAAGGTTAAGCCAAACAAAGCTAGGACCGAGAACCGCTGCTTCATATGCAATGAGGTCGGTCACTGGAGGCAAAACTGCCCTAAGCGTCATGAAGCAGGTATATAAACCTCAGAAATTTATGATTGCTTTATTTTGTCACTTCTTACTTGTTAACTTACAAGTATACTGATACCTAGAGCAAATGATTATTGCAGGAGGTCAGAAATGAAGTGAAGTGCCCAGAAATTGCTGAGGATCTTAAGTACAAGATGATTTAAGTCAGGACATTTTGAATTTATAGTTTTTAAAACAGTTGTTTTTGGGGATTTATGTTTTAAACAATTTTTGGATAATTATACTTTATAATTTAATGGTTCTATTTTCAAAAGTTATTGTCTTGACATTGAGATATCTGTTTGTGCTTAGTATTCTTAAATCCGTAAGATCCTAGTTGTTGCCTGTTATAATTACTTTAATACAATTGAAGTAATTTGTATAAAAAAAAACTAACAAAACACAAGGAATTCCATAGGAATGTGTTTTGAGAATAAAACATTTATGAATAATTGTGATCAAATTTTAAAAGGGAGAGTTCGGGATATTAACTCAGATAGCGTTAATAACAATATTTATAAAACTAGAAAGATTCCAAGTTCTGGAATTAGGATTTGACCAAATCCAGTTAAGTTTTATAAAGAAATTCTCAGAATTAACTAATCAAGTTTGATCAAGTTTTATTATTCAAATGTTCTAAAAGGAGAATTCAGGATATTAACTCAGATAGCATTAATAACAGTATTTATGAAACTAGAAAGAATCCAAGATCTGGAATTAGGATTTGACCAAATCCAGTTAAGTTTCATAAAGGGAGATTCTCAAAGTTCATTACTTGAAATTAGGATTGACTAATCAAAGTTTTGACTAAGTCAATAGTAAATTTTGAGTAATAGTTAGTTTTTATATAAGTAAGTGGGAGCCCAATTTATTCTCTATCTAGTCTGAGATAAAAGAATAAAGGATATAATTATTGATATATCTTGGAATTCATAAATCCAGATAGGATAAGAATTCATAAGATATAATTTACCCTTTTAATCAAAAGGATAAAAGTTTCAAGATCCTTGAAACAAAGGTCGTGACTGACTTTAAAATCAATAATTAAAGTGTTGGATTAAAATATAGGATTCCAGTAGATTTGCCAGTATTACAAATGGAATTTGATTTCAGGTAGAAATCATTTATCTACACAGCAACTAAGGAAAGTTGCAGTCTTACATATTCAGGAACTGGAAGTTAGTCCAGGTCTCCGAGTTCATGGAATATGATAAAAGTCTAGTTATTGTTTTTAAAAGGTGTTTGCAGAACAATAATTAGCAGATACAAGTAGATCGTACAAACAGACTTGTATTATTTGGTTATCACTTTGATTAAAATGGTAAACTTTAATCAAAGGGTTTAAACTAAAGATAGGTGATACTTTATTTTAGACCAGTATCTAACAAACGTTAAATAGATGTTATGAAAGTTATTAAAGAAAAGATATTTGATTTTGTTATCATTACAGCGTGTAATGTGGACTATACAAAATTGATTTCTTTATTACTTTCATATTTTGCATGTTTTAATATATCCAGGAATGAAATCAGTCTCCGATTTTTCATTCAAAATCTGTCCGTGACAACTTATCATTGTGGGAGCATGATAAGGTGTTAAAGTCATTGTGAACTTTTAGGTAGTTATGATCAGTTGCTGAATAACAGCTACAAGTGTTGTAGACTAAAAGTTGCACAGATATTTGATAGAGTAGCAAATATCAGACGTGATCCGCGGTTGAGATTACTTCTTGGAGTGAAGTCATAAGTGAATCTCACAGTGGTTGTCCCTATCACCTGAGGTATCTGATTTGATATCATGAGGACTACTGAATTCTTAGTGCACTCAACCGCTACGCCGTAACAGGGTGACTATAAAGGGTGTAACTAGATTCAGCGGAAGCCGTGGTGTTAAAGGCAGATATGCAAGATGGGATTTGCACCTCTTCTCAGAAGAGAGATATTTCTGGGCCCATCTTGACTGACTAAGAATACTGATGAAGTGCATGGCCATGCCCAAACGAACTGATTAGTTCTTTGTCGTTTACCTATCAGTAAAAGTCAGATAATCAAGAAAACAGAATCTTGAGTACTTAGAGTTGACACTTTCCAAGCTCATACTCACAGATGAAATATCGCGATGCAAAGGGAAAAGCCAAGATATACCCAATCAATGAACAGTAGTTTCATAGATACCAGTTCCTCACGGAATGTTTATATCACCAGTCTGGGTATAAGAGTTCTTGTAACCTGGTCAGCCTAAGTGCCTGTCTAGGGGCCTCCTTAGGTCAGTGTAATCAAAGGCGGTATTGCCAACTTGCACAAGTGGGAGTCTGTTAGGAATTATGTGCAGAGTTGACAAACCAAGTAATTACACATCCAACGTTGCAGGACACTTGAGGGTCACACCTGTGAGGACCTATAAGTCGAACAAGTTAGATGAAACCCGGAAATGGAGAGTTAGGATTTATAATAGTGTATTATAAATCAATTGGGTAATTTCAGTCAGAATTACCGAAGTTGGAGGGTTATTAATTAATTAGGAAAATTATATATTTATTAGATAAATAAATATATAATAGTTAATTAATAAGTTTTTATATATATTAGATAAATATATATAATTATAATTATCATATGCAAATTCTTTTCCAGTTATTGAAAAAGGAAAAAGGATTAGAGATAATTATAAAAGGAAACTGAATCTCATACAAACATTGTTTTTCCTCAATATAAATAAGGCTTATGGGCTAAAGGAAAATTGTAGCTTTCAACTATAATTCAGTTTCAGTTCCTCTCTCTCTCTCTCTCTCTCTCTCTCTCTCCAACCAGCGCCGACCTCCCCCCCAGTCGGATTCCAGTTTTTGGTTGTTCGGGTTTCATTCGGTTCAACTAGAAGAACGTTCGTTGGTCGATCACCGGTGGACTATTCTCGAGCAATCCAGGTAAATTGATCTAATCCAAACCATTAGGATTAAAACTAGAAACGATTAAAGATCATTAGGCTTCAAAAGGGTTTTTAGTTTTTATCGCTTCCGCTTGATAAGATCAAATCAGTGAGTTTTTGATCGCGTGGGTTTTAACAGTTTGTTTTTAAACCTATAAGATCTAACAAACCAGTAAGGTTCGTTAAATCCGTATTAATCCTCGAGTCAGTTTGATCTGAGGATACCCACAAAAACCCAACAGTTTAAACAATCAGTTTTTCCAAAGTTACAATTTTTTAATAACTGGACATTAAAAGGTTTTTCAAAAAAATTATTTAAAAAAACCCGGATAAATCATAGATCAGTAAGTGCAACCCATCTAGGGGCACCTCAGGCGTAAGGTACGCGGGCGTTCTAAGAAGAACACACCTTGAGCATCCGCGTTCAAACCCCAAGCTAGAGGGGATGCTACGACTCTGCGAATTATCTCTGTGTTGTATCGGCCAGAGTAAAAGTGTCCAAGTCCCGAAATGGTGAGATCTGTTTTGGTTCTCATATGTTTACCGGGTGGTACCGGGCCAAAAAGCACTTAGAGGGACTGAAATATATACGGATAATTACCGTTGTCCCGAAAAGATCTAGGAGTCATGTCAGTTAGATGTGATTGGTAAAAGTCCTTACCTACCGAAATAATACATGGGCCTGGTGGAGCAAGAACATTACGCACATCAGGGCGTATGAAATAAGGATCCTAGTCCAATAAAATGATCATTTAAGGGTTTATTGATATTTATTGGAAATTAGTCTATTCACAGTTGTTAAAAACCAAAGTCTTAAAATGTAGATGGCAAACACAGTAACCAACACAAACAATCTTTCCCTCCGCTCCATCCTTGAGAAGGATAAACTCACCGGTTCCAATTTCCTTGACTGGGAGCGCAATCTGATAATTGTGCTCAGACACGAAAGGAAATGGTATGTCCTTGAAGAGCCTCTAGGGGAGGCCTCTCCAGCAAATGCCCCGGCTACTGCCAGAAATGCTCACAAGAAGCATTCAGATGATTTGTTGGATGTTGGTTGTCTCATGCTTGCAACTATGAGCCCAGATTTGCAAACAGGGGTCATAAATACAAATGGTTATGACATGATCCGCCAGTTGAGGGACATGTTCCAAACGCAAGTCCGCACAGAACGTTACGATGCCACGAAGGCATTTAACGAGTGCAAGATGATCAAGGGGACCTCAGTGAGTGACCATGTCATGAAAATGAAACGGCATATGGAGAGACTCGGTCACCCAGTTCCGTTGCAGCTAGCAATGGATACTATACTCAACTCACTGTCACAGGATTACAAGCCTTTTGTAATCAACTATAACATGAATAACATGGAGAAATCAATAGCCGAATTGCACTCCATGCTTAAGACTGCTGAGTTGAATATGGGGACCAAGAACAAAACCAAGGATGTGCTGATGGTGAGGGACGGAGGAGTAAAGAAGAAGCATGGGCATGGAGGCACCAGCAAGGGAAAAGGTCTAGTTCAGACCACCCAGACTGCACCCAAGGTTCGTGAAAAGGGCAAAGGCAATGGCTAGGGCAAGAAAGTTAAAACCTAACAGAGTAATGACCGAGAATTAATACTTCAAGTGCCATGAAGTCGGTCATTGGAGGCATAACTGCCCGAAGCGTTACGAAGCAGGTATAAACACCTCAGGTATTCATGACTGCTTAAGTTTATCACTTTTCGCTTGCTAGTTTACAAATGAGTTGACACCTAGAAGCAAATGTTTAATTGCAGGTGGTCATTAAAAGTGAAGTGCCCAGATTGCAAGGATCAGCATACAAGTTTACTTTTAGATATTATCAAGACAATTTTAAACTTTTATGATTTAAAACAACCTTGTGTTTCCAAAATTTGGATTTTTTATCGGTTTTAAAATTTTAAAATTATAGTCTTGATTTAAATATCTTTATGCATGATATTTTGAATCTGTATAAGTCAAGTTAGACTTGATTCAAAATTAGATCCTAGATGTTGCCTATTACACTAACAGTATTACTTTAATTAAATAAAGTAATGTATATGAAAACTGTCAAAACACACGAAGTACTATAATGTGTTTTGAATAAAACATTTATGAGTAAAGGATTATGAAAGTATTTTCTGATCAGAATTAATTACTCATTTAGGATATTATCTCAGATATCGTTGATAATATCAGTGCTTATAAAACTAGAGAAAATTCCAAGTTTTGGAATTAGGGTTTAAATAAAGTTCAGTTAAGTTTTATAAATGTTAAAATTCTCGTGTTCATTACTTAAAATAGAATTGACTAAATAATCAAGTTTTGACTAAGTCAATAGTTAATTTTAAGTAATAGTTGGTTTTCATATAAGTTAGTGGGAGCCTAGTTTATTCTCTATCTAGTCCATGATAAAGAATAAAAGATAGAATTATTGATTTAGTATATCTCGGAATTCATGATCCAGGTAGGATGTAAATCCATAAGATATATGATCTACCTTTCAGTCAAAAGGGTAGAACAGAAGTTTCAAAGACTTTGAAACAAAATAAAATCATACTTGACTTTTGAGAAAAATCAATAATTAAAATGTGTTAGAATAATTATTAAAGATAGTAATTATCTTTTAGACTAGAAAGTGTTGTAAACACTAGAATAAATTTCCTGAAATTTGCCAGTTTGGTAAATGGAAATTTTATCTGATTTCAGGTAGAAATCATTCATCTACACAGCAATTAAGGAAAGTTGCAATTTAACTTTACATATTCCGTGAACTCAGAGTTAGTCCAGATCTCCAAGTTCAGGGAAATATGGTAAAGTGAAGTCTAAATTTTGTTTTATGGTGTTTGCAAAAAAAAAAAAATTAGCTGATACAAGTATAGAATCAGTAGATGTTAAACTTGTAACATTTTTGGTTATAATTTTGATTAAACTGGTAAACATTAATCAAAGGGTTTAAACTGAAGTTAGGTGATGCTTCGTTTAGACCAGTATTTAACAAACGTTGAATAGACACAGTAAAAGGTAATTAAGAGATGCTATTAATTTTAGTATTATTACAGAATGTAAAATGGACTATACAAAAATTAGTCTCTTAAAATCGCTTTTATATTTTGCATGTTTTATAATCCAGGAATGAGACTAGTTCCCAGTCTTTCATTCGAAAATTGTCCGTGACAACTTGTTGTGGTGGGAACCCAATAGGGTGTTAAAGTCATTGTGAGTTTTTGGGTAATTATGATCAGTGGGTTGAATAACAGCTACAAGTGTTGTAGACCAAAAACTGCACGGATATTCGATAGAGTAGCGATATCGGACGTGATCCGCGGTTGAGACTACTTCTTGGATTTTGTCATAAGTAGAATCTCACAGTGGTTGTCCCTATCACCTGAGGTATCTGGTTTGATGTCATGAGGACTGCTGAATACTTAGTGCATTCAACCGCTACGCCGTAACAGGGTGGCTATAAAGGACGTGACTAGATTCAGCGGAAGCCGTGGTGTTAAATGCATATATGCAAGATGGGATTTGCACCTCTTCTTCGAAGAGAGATATTTCTGGGCCCCTTGACTGACTGAATATACTGATGAAGTGCATGGCCATGCCCAAACGAACTGATTAGTTCTTTGTCGTTTACCTATCAGTAGAGGTCGGATAGTCGAGAAACAGAATCATGAGTATTTAGAGTTGACTTAATCCATGCTCATACTCATAGATGAAATATCGTGCTGCAAAGGGAAAAGCCAAGATATACCCAATTTATGAACAGTTGTTTCACAAATGTTATTTCCTTATAGGAAATGTATTATCACCTATCTGGGTATAAGAGTTCTTGTAGCCTGGTTAGCCTAAGTGCCTGTCTAGGGCCTCCTTAGGTCCGTGTGATCAAAGATGGTATTGTCAACTTGACAAGTGGGAGTCTGTTAGTGATTATGTGCAGAAGTTGACAAACCAGGGATTACACATCCAACGTTACAAGACACTTGAGGGTCACACCTGTGAGGACTTGTAAATCAAACAAGTAGAATAATCCCAGTTTGTAGAGATTAGGTTTATAATAGTTAATTATAAACCAGTTGGGTATTTTCCGTAAGAAATCCCAAAGATAAAGGTTTGAAATGAATTATATATATATTTATTAGGTAAATAATTATATAAGTTTATTAATGGATTATGTATTTATTAAGTAAAATAAATACATGATAGTTTATTAATAAAAGGTATAATTATCTAGTTTTATTTGGATATTCTTTTCTTTAGGAAAAAGAAAAGAATTATTTCCAAAAGATAATTACAACTAATTAAGGTAACTGATTTGTATGGAAACTCTTCCATATAAATATGGGCTTAGGGTTATCAGTTAATTCATTCAATTCTAGTCAAAACCTGAAGAATCTCTCCTCCATTCTCTCTCCAAAAACCGGCGCCTAAACCAAGGAAGAAACCAGTTCGGGTTTCGGTTTATCGATCGCTTTATTCACGTGACAGTTGTTTTGTGATTTTGGGATTTTCAACCGGCTAGAAGGTCGTTTGTTTGGTCAATCACGGGTGGATTAAGCTCAAGCAATCCAGGTAATAATCCTAACACTTGTAGTTATTAATTATGTTGAATAATTAAAACGAAAAAGATCTGTGGAATTATTCGGGTTTATAATCCATATCGTTTCCGCATATATCAAACCAGTTAGGTTTGATCCGATAAACTTATTTGATCAGTTTGATCACAAAGTTTTGTCATGTATCTCATCCAGTTAGGATTGAAATCCACAGTTTTCTTCGTGTCAGTTTGATACGAGGAACGCAAATAAAAACCCAACAATCGCAACAACCCACCGTGCAACAAGCGCCGTCGCGACAACAAGCCTACAGACTACGAGACTAAAAAAGCTTGTCGGAGGAAGACGACGATGTCATACCTGAAACCCAACCATCACCGTCACCGTCACTGCCACCACAATCGCAACCCAAAAGCGTGGTTGGTGGATGAGGAGGTCGAGTTGGCAAAAGTGTGGGTCGATACCTCGGAGGATCCAACCATAGGTAACTATCGAAACCGAGGTAAATTAAAAAACGTTTTTATGTAGGTTTATATGCTTTTAATAATGTTGTTTTTTCATTGCTTTTGTGAACTATAAAACTTTTGGGGGACGTTGAAAGCGTCATTTGACACACGCATGGGATACGGCCTTGAGATCCGCTCCATAGACGCCGTTATGAGCAAGACGAAAACGCTACTATCTAGCGTCGCAAAAGAAGCGGTGAGAGTGACACGAACATGACAAAAGCGCGCGCCCGATACCGAAGCGAGCTTCATAAGACGTTTCCTCACGAGCACGCTTGGAAGATCCTCAAAGAATCCCCGAAATTCGAGCTGGTGAAACTCTTGGCCCCAACGAACGTCCGCGCGCCAAACTCGAAACAATCGAAAACGTCCGAGACATCCTCCCCGGCAACATCCGATGTACGCACTTACCTCAATGACGATGAAACCGAGGAAAGCGAGTGGCCACGACCGATGGGTCGAAATGCGGCGAGACGTGCGGGGTCTTCCTCTACGATGGCTGTGTCGTACGAAAGCGTGACGGCGTTATTGGGCGGATTAAACACTATCAACGCCTCGAACATGACGCTTCTCGATACACTGCGTCAAAATGCGAAGACCCGGTACGAAAGACAAAGGAGTACGGACTTCCAATTCTACATATCACCGCACGCCCATTTTACGAGAGGGACTTTGGAGGCCGTGTTGCAAGAGAAGGAGCAGTTACGCCAAAAATACGGATGGGCTCCTATCGATTAGCTATTTTTTAGAAAATAATTATTTTTAATTTTTGCGTAATTTTTATTTTTAATTTTAATTTTAATGTAAGTTTATTATTTTTAATATATTAGTATTCTAATTTAAAGTTAATTGTGTTAATTATATATTTTAGTAGTTAAAAAATAAAATAGGATGTAAATAGTGGTGGTACCAATAAGGATGGAATGATATGGTATTGGTAAGGTGGTGGTAAGATGGTGGAAAACTGATGTGACGCTAAGATGGCAGCTGGTAAATGTGGTATCAATAAGGATAACAACTAAGGTCCCGGTTAGTAATACAATTAGAAAAAATGTAGAAGTTAAAAAGGGGTGATTGTGTCCATTCATTTTTTTTACTAATATATTTGATCTCTCCCGAAAATTAGGGATTAAAAAACTCTTTCATAGTTTATAGTCCCTCATTGAATTTAAATAAGAAGGTAAATGTAAACTTGATCCACGTGGTTTACAAATAATAATAAGAAACGTCTCTTAAAATCGAAATTTTATTAGAGCATCCACAGTGGTAGAACCTCTAAGAAGCTTACTTGCCATATTTTTTTCTACCACATTATTGCCACCTCAATAAAGGAAGAATCTCCTTAAAACTCTACAATAAAGGTTCTTACAAAAACCTAACATCTCTTTTCTTATTTATAATATATTTTTTATTTATGTAAATCAGTATATAACAAAAAATGAAAGTATTACAAGAACCTGCGTTCTTGTTCAAGCACCCAGGTTGTAATAAGAACTTGTGATTGTGCAAGAACCTATGTCCCATAGTTGAGGTTCTTGTAAAAACCTCAGAAAGAACATCCATTGTGGATGCTCTTAATCTCTAAAACTTGAAGATACTGGAGGTAGTAAAATAGATTAAGTTGAAAATTTTGGCTAACTTAAAAGAAGGTGATTAATAAAGACAAACTTAAGTATTCCATGGGTTCCAATCTTGATACCATAATAAAAAAATTAAAAAATTAAAAATAGAAAAAAAAACAACTTGCAATGGAAATCTAATTACTATTTAAAAGTTAAAACTTGATTAAGGTTGTGGTTAGAAAAAAATAAGCTAGCACATGTTTGGATCGACCATAAATTAAGTTATTGAAACGTTAGTTAGAATAGCATTTTAGAAGTTTTTGTATTTTTTTCGATTATATTGTTATTAAAATTGATTATTAATATACTTTAAGATATCATTTTTTATTATTTCACACACTCAAGCTAGTTTTTGTCAAACATAATTTATTTATAAATTAACTTATCAGCTACTCCCTACTAGTCAATTTATTAGTTAACAAGTAACTTATCAACTATCATCTAACTTATCAACTAATTTTCGATTACTATACCATGAAACTGCATATGGAGTCAGGCTATCAGAATCCAACTCTCCCAATTGTATTGCCACATCAGCTTTTTCCCAACCCTACAATTAACCCTCTGATTAATACCCAACCCTCCCAAAACTAAATACCCAATACATAATCTTTTTTAATATAAAATATAAAGAGAGATAGAGAGAGAGGAAGAGAGAGAAGCGGCTTTAAATGAGAAACAAGCGGTATGTCTAAACCGTCTCCAATCAAAACCCGCTGAAACCGCTGGACGTGTATCCAACCCGTTGAGCCCGGGTTCAAACCCCACCGCGGTTACGCACGGCCTCAAGGGACTAGTTTTGTAATTGGTTGGTTATCCGAAAGATTCGAAGCCGTCTCTTCTTCTCACACGGCTTTTTTACATTACCAACAACCCCCCCTCTTTCCTGGTTCCTTCGCCGGAGCTTCCTCCGACTGCTTTCAATCCGCCATCGCCGTCTTCCTTCCTTTTTACAAATCCTTCCTCTTCTTCTTCTCTTTCTCTCTTAAACATCATGTGTTAACCACCTAACTAGGTTTTTGTGATTTTTGCCTCTCTCTAATGCAGCAGCCACCACCTACTCTCACCTGGAGGATTTCAATCAATCCTCACCATGTTCCTTACTGCATCACCTTCTTCTCGCCACGCCCTCTCTTATGGTCCACCTCTTCCTTATTCTACGGCCGGAGTTAATAGTAATAAGCTCTCAAAACCCTATGTCTCATTCAATCGGACCACTCGCTTCTTAAAACTACATTCTTCAAAGACATCCAGAAATGTAAGTCGGAATATGCTTTTGAATTCATCTATCAATCCAATGCTAGTAGTGCATATTGTTTTATTTGATGAGCACAATTGATTTTTTTTAATGGAACTATTGAGACATTTGTTCCATTGTGGATTTAATCAATTGCAAGGGT